>CAKNXH010001142.1:606577-710209 GCA_932178445.1 Andricus quercusramuli | reverse complement strand
ACCATACCATACCATACCATACCATACCATACCATACCATACCATACGATACCATACCATACCATACCATACCATACCATACCATATAATAATATCATATAATAATCCTTCAGAAACACAAAAATGTGTAATTACATTTATTATATATCATATTATTTATTTTGGTTGAAAATTAATTTTGCAAACTAAAAATTTTACCATTCCAATTTTGGTTAAACATCTCTCTCTTCTTGGTTGTAAAACCATCTGTTTGGTTAAAAATTCTACTATTTTGTTGAATGTGTAACTCCTTTCTCGAAATGCTTTTTTTAATGGCATTTTAGTTGGTAATTATTCTCTTTGGCTGAAAATTGAACTTTTTTGCTGCAAATTGGTTTTTTGTTGTTTGAGAATTATTTTTTTTTTAACTGAACGGGTAACTATACCAGTTTTTGTTTATAAATTTATATTTTCTGATTAAGAATTGATTATCCTAGTTTAGTTGCATCTTTAACCAAAAAAGGATACAATATCCACCAAAAAAGATGTAATATAAAAACCAAAATATTTTTTTAAAGAAAAAAATAGAAATAAATTACAATCAAATTGTTGAATTTTTAACTCGAAATTATGAGTTATAAACGAAAAACTTAATTTTCAATCAAATAGCTTAATTTTCTATGAAAATAGTTCACTATCAAAACAAAAAGAATTACTATTCAACAAAATCATTCAATTTTTAGCATAAGAATTAAATTTTTAACCGAGTAATACAATTTTCAACATAAAACATGAGTGATCAACTAAAAAGTTATATTTCTAACCAAAAAATATAAAACGTATACCAGCAGAAATGAATTTACAACCAAAAAAGGTTTTTCAGCCAAGAAAGAAAAAAAATCCACCAGATCGTTGAATTTTTTAGCCAAAAACGCCAATTCTCTACAAATTGGCAAAAAAATTATGTATAGTTTATACATAGTGTGAAGTTTTATATACAATATTAATTTGTTTTATACATTTTTTATATACACACTATATATAAACTATATATAATTTTTCTGTCTGGGAAACAGTTAAATTTTCTACCTGAAACGATGAATCTTCAACGAAAAAGTTCCTTTCCAAACAAATGGTTGAATTCTCTACGAGAATAGTTTAACTTTAAACCAAAAAGGATAATTTTCAACAAAATTGTTCATTTATCAAACAACAATTAAATCTTAAACCAAATTATACCACTTTCAATCAAAAAATATTTTGATTAATAAGTATAAATTAGTTTAATCTAATAAAGTATAATTAATTAAAATTTGATTTTTATATTGCCCTTCTTCTACACAATATAATTCTTCAATTTTTTTTGCACTATAATCTTTTCTTAGCTGACATTAAACTTTTTATTCAATTTAAGAACTACAAAGTGTTTCTTTCCAGCTTACTTAGAAAAATAGTTTGAACAACTCAGGGTTCTGTACTGGAAGGAATACACTAGAGATAAAATAATGAGAATAAGGAATCGAAATCTATCTACTGATGAAAAAAACATTTGAAAAATTCAAACATGAGCATTTTTCAATTCTTCTGTTTATAATGTGTATACAGTTTTAGCTCTCTTATAGAACTGAGAGATAAAATCTATCAGTTTGAAAATACAGTCCGAATTTGAATGATTAACTTCATTTTTCTTCTTCTTCTTTTCTTATCGATTTTTTCGTAAATTTCATTTCTATAAATTTTATTGCAATGATTTCCTGAATGAATCGCTCAGAGTAAACTATAGCATGATTCTCTGGAGAGAAAAAGAAAATTATTGTGCAGATATGTCAGTTTCTTTGTAACTACAGTTCATTGTAACTACAGCTACAATGACTTTTCCCCCCTTGGGAGCAAAGCGGGGTGCATTTTAAAGTAAATTAGTCTGGGTTTAAGACTTTAAGTTCAAGTTCAGCTAAGGTTCTCGAAAATATTTAATTCTTTCTACCTTCAGAATCTTCTTTTTCACACATATTTATTTTAATTGCACGAAACATTGAAAGCAAATATCAGGACCATAATAATGTGTATTATATAAAGTCTGAAAGTTAAGAATGAGGGGTTAGTCACTCGGATTTCTGATGTACACCAGATTGCAAGGTTGCATGGGATTGTACAAGAGTGAAAGAAAAATTTTAAGATTTACATCGTAATTCGCGCTCACAGTGCAAGTGCTTGGTTTCGGCGCTAAGTATCGCTGGCATCATTGTTGTCGTTGGCCATGAGATGGATGTGCGATGTAGCCGTTATTATTATATTATTATTATTATTATTATTATTATACCATTAAGCCATTTCCCTTTCGGGGTAGGCGTGACTTGCTCGGTAGGAAAATAGTTAATAGGTATATAGGTATAAGGTAGGTCGGTATAAGGGTATGAGGTAGATAGGTGTATAGGTGTTAGGTATAGATGTTTTAGATTGATCTGAAATTCTCGTGTTATTTATTTAAATGACACGTTCATTCCGCAACACTGCTCCGACCCAGGTTGCTGATCAATCGCTCTAGCGATCACCCCAGGTAAGGAGCCTCACAAAATTGTTATGTATGGTTCCCCACTTGGGCCCATTATTATCCAAGGTCTTTGTTTCAGGCGGCATCATTCACTCTATTGTAACTCTGTTTACTTATTTGTCGCTTGGATCAACGAAAATATATGGCATAATCAACCAAATTTTCAATTGTTTATTTTCGGCTCTAATGAGCCGAAAAGTGAGGTAGTTTAGAAGTCTACTTTTTAGTTTTGAATCTCTATCATGCTCATTTTTCAGAAAATTATTCATGATAAAATGGATTTCTGCTCGATCTTAATTATAAATTATTTAATAGGGACACTAAACAAATGATTCGTTCCAATCTGCAGGGTTTTGCTTATGAATATTTTCTTTTTTTTTAATTGAGTCTAAATTATTTTAACTCAATTTCTTGAAAGAAATCTTTTCATTATAAAATTCTGTGTAAGAAAAATACACTAAATATAGCAATTTTAGAAATATATAAACAAAAAATTTATTATTGCTTTTTCTATTTGTGGAATTGTAATAATCTTAATAGATTGGTTCGAATGACCGTGTTTCGCCAATTTTTCGGCCATATTTAGCTACCTCATATTTAGCTAGCTCCTTTCTTTTTATATTGATTCCTCGATTGAATTCATGATTTTATTTATCCCACATTTCAGTTAAACATTATGGATCTCAACGAAGTTTGGAGGATTGAAGCAGAAACCGCCATTAAAGCTGCAATTCCATTGCACTTACAAAATTTAGTAATGATGACTGGGTTTGATAATCTTGCATCCCTGGAACGTCTTGACACTGAGCACATTTAAATGCTGGAATCTTTTGCTCAAACCGGATGGAGGATCTTATTGATCGCGAAAAACCATTGACAGAATACTATGAGATTTATGGGAAATTCCCAAAAAACTTTAAGATTTTACTAGATCACAGAATATTATTAAAAGAACTGTGAGATTACTGACGAAATTTGAAGAACGTAAAATTACTTACGAATAAAATGATTTGAGCGGAAAAAGGTGACCAAAGATCAAGTTGAAAGCGGTTTTGAAGAAGAAGAGAAGCATGTCTTGATATTCCTGAAAGACTACACGAATAGGCTATCAGCAAAAGACGAATGCAAAACCATATTCAAGGCATCGGTTGGAAATAATATGAGGGAATTGAAGTACTTGAATTTCCAACTAAAAAAAAAGCATTTTCAACTGAAAATTTGAATTTTCAACAACAAAAAAAGATACGTCTTCAACAGAAAAAATAAAACAGTTATATATTCAGTTAAAAAAAAAATAATGTTCAACCAATGAGATAAATCTTCAACAGCAAAAATGAATTCTTGACAAAAAAGTTCAACATTCAACCAAGTAGTTGACTTCTTGACAAAAAAAAGATGACTTTAAAAAAAATGTTGCATTTCACAAAAATAATAAAATTTTCAACCAAATAGTAGAATTTTGAACGAAACGAGATAAACTCCGAACCTAAATATAATGGTAGACTTTTCAAGAATAAAAAATTAACTTTTAAGCAAGAATAGTTGGAGTTTCTTATGGGGTTCTGTGAATTCATCAGTTTACATTTAAGCGAAGAAATGATAAAATTGGAAGTTTCTTGAAAACAGGAAAAAAGGAATTCTTCATGAAAGGGGAAAGAGGGGCCATCTTTTGCAAGCTTTCCAATAAAATAAGTCTGCAGAAATTGTACTTAACCCCCACCTAAAATTAGTTTATAGATGACCACTAATCTCTTTAAAAAGTTAATATTTGAATTATATCAATGTTTTCAAACGAGAAATTGTCTGAAGAATTTAATTAAAAGTATTCTTATACTAGTATCAAATAGTTCTGGGGTCTGCTTCAGTTCAACTTTACATTTTGAGGGGTGGAGGAGGTTCACCGAAATATCTGGGGACGCTCCCCTATTACATATCGTCGAACTAAAGTAATACGTTATGTCCCTCAACTGTCAAACTGAGAAAATGAGCTTCAAACTTTCACCACATTTTACTCTGTTAAAATGTTGTTAAGTGGAAAACTTATTTTATTGATTAAAAATAATGCGTGACCAAGAAAATGTATGAACACAAATTTTAATATTATTATGAATGTGTTTTAGCTGTGTGGAAAATTGATTTTGGATATGGCGTAATATGATATTCAAAAAATTAATGTTACTCAGAATTATAGTATACTATGTCCACAAACCATTTTCAATTGAACTGTTTATAATTCAAAATTTAAGTAAAAAGTTTTACAACATAATGGTTCACATTATTCAATTGCATTACATATCTTGAATTAAAATTATTTATTCCCAAATTATCGACTTTTCAGTAATATTCTGATGGTTACTCTTAAGGTTAAATATAATTTTTGAAAATTTATTTCTCATATTGAAGTCAGGTCATCTACATTAAATTTGCGCTACAACGTTTGCCTTTTTTACTCCTAATAATGCAAAGAAGCACATGGCGTAATATAATTTTAACTTTGATTATCGTCACTGCATATTTTAATTGTTAATTGCAACTTCTTAGCGTGTAAATTTCAGGGTAAATTAAAAAAAAAAAAAGGTTAATACTTACTGAGCCTACCCTCCCCTGGGGGCTGTAACACCTTGTAGTTGGTGGGGAGGCTTAAGCATGTGGGACATAGGGGTCAAAAGGACCTCGGCCTGCATGCGCATGGATATGAATGAAAGGATCCCTATAAACGGGCTATCCCGGGTGAAAGGAAAAGGATCCCTATAAACGGGCTCTCCTGGCATGTGTGATTACGGTATGGTAGAAGGGTGGAAGAGCCTAGTTAACACGGGCCTCTGGATCCCTGGGTCGAGGCCCCTCCCGGATCGACTTACAGTTTTTAATCGGGACAGGAATGACCTGCGGCCCACATAGCGACTAAGAAACAGCCCTCCGTCTTTGTTATGGTGAGTTGATGGCTGTGCCCCCAGTTCCCTTGGGTGCTGAGGGATCCACGGTCCCTCTGAACGAGGCTATGGTATTGGGAGAGGCCAATCGGCCCTCCAAGAAGAAAAATGGCATCAACGGTTCCCTGAAAAGGAGACGAGGAGGAAAGCGCGGCAGGCTAGCGAAGCAGCTGCGGGAGCTGGAGCGTCGGCATTTGAAGGGCTGACATCCAGCACTGAGGCCCAGAAGAGAGGTAGAGGCTCGGAGGGCACCTCACCGGGGATGGCTGGGCCTGTGAAGAGGCACAAGCCAGCCCAGCTGCCGACGAACAGAGAGTCGTTGGGAGTTGGACTGAAGGGCGCTCAGAGGACCAGCCCCCTGATGGTGGTGGTGGCTGACACCAACTACCCAGACTCATTTCTTACGGTGGAGCAGTTTGAGATTCTCAGGGAGGCCATCTGGAGGGCGCTTGGAAAAGTGTCCCAAGATCAGTGACCAAAATTTGTGACCTCTTTCTGCAGAGGAGGGGTCTTTGTATTTGTGGCAGCCGACCCCGTGGCTAAAGCTTGGCTACTCAAAGCGGTGGTCGAGACAGAGTCGTGGGAAGGTGCGTCCCTTAAGGTGGGTGGGGTTGAGTTGCTCCAAAAGATGTTAAGAGCTACGGCGTGGTTCCCGGGCAAACCGGAAGACCCGTCTGAGGTGCTCCGTCGTTTGGAGGGATTCAATCCCTCACTGAAGACAGCGTCCTGGCGGATTGTCGGGCACGAAAAGCCTCAGGAAGGAGACACAATAGAAGGCACTAGGCATCTCCTAGTTGTGTATATTCCTGAGTCCCACACGAGGGCCCTTTTGGCCCTCAACAACAGGCCCTTCTAACACTTTGGACAGGTCAACTTTAGGGTTACCGGCCAGGGACGGGAGGAGCCTGTTGAGACGCAGGAAGATCGGGAGCAGACCTCAATGACTGCTCCTGGTCTCACCATTACCCAGATTAACTTGCATCACAGCAAAGGCGTCTCTACAGTTTTGCAGAGGGGCATGGCTGCGAGGCATACAGGTATCTCGCTAATCCATGAACCATGGTTAGTTCGAGATACCCGACGTTCCGTGATTCGGTCAGGGAAGAAGTCATTGACATCACTTTCTGCACCAGTAACTTTAGGGATAGTATCAAGAAGTGGAGGGTTTCATATAAACCCTCTCTCTCTCTCAGATCACTCACAGATAGAGTTCGTGTTGGAATCCGATGTACCCGATGGCCCTAAATGGGTCAGAAATCCATGAAGAACGGACTGGGATCAGTTTTCCACGGAACTAAGATATGCACTTTCAGAGGGTCCCAAGTCAATTCGAGACGTGGGCACCCTTGAGATGGCAGCCAAAACTTTCACGGAAGCCATCAAACTACTTATGAAAGTAATTGTCGACCTACAAGAGTCCGAGAGGCTGGAAAGATATACTGGTGGAATGGGAAACTCGAAGAGCTTCGCAGGGTAACCATAGAGAGGTTCAGACGTGCCAGTATTGGCAAAACGAAGGAACTATGGACGTCATTCACAGCGATGAGGGACGAATACTGAGGTGCAATACGTAAGGCAAAGCGGGAGAGCTGGACCAACTTTTGCACAGACATCGAGAAGGGGGCTCAGGTGGCTAGACTGGACAGGCTGCTTTCTCGAAATCCGGACGCTATTCTCGGCACTGTGAAATTGCCCGGAGGGGGATACTCAGAGACCGACGGGGATACCTTGGCCCATCTGATCAGGGCACATTTTCCAAGCTTTTCAAGGTCTGGAGAAGGGGGGACGGCAACTCAGAGGCAGGCAAAGTCAACTGTGGCCCAACTGGGCCCCAAATAACGGCTTGCCAACGAGATTTTCACCCCTGTCAGGGTCAGGTGGGCCCTGAAATCCTTTAGTCCTTACAAGTCTCCTGGCACGGATGGCATATATCTAACCCTCTTACAGAGGGCTGGAGAGATCATCATAGGGCCGCTAGTGAGACTTGATAAGGCTAGTTTGACGCTGGGATATGTCTCGACGGCCTGGAGGGGTACGAGAGTAGTCTTCATTCCGAAGGCAGGTGGGATCGGTTATACTTCACCCAAGGATTTCCGGCCCATCAGCCTAACTTCTTTCCTATTAAAAACAGTGGAAAGACTTGTGGATAGATATATCCGCGATAAGGTCTTGTCAAGCAGACCGCTCCACAAGGAGCAACACGCCTATAGGGCTGATGATGACTCGTGATGTCCGCAGGGGGGAGTTTTATCGCCTTTGCTGTGGTGCCTGGTAGTGGATGAATTGCTTCATCTACTCTCGAGTCAGGGCCTTCACGTCATAGGCTATGCGGACGATATATTGGTTAT
Organism: Andricus quercusramuli; assembly: GCA_932178445.1. NCBI lineage: Eukaryota > Metazoa > Arthropoda > Insecta > Hymenoptera > Cynipidae > Andricus > Andricus quercusramuli. Next base: position 702,398 of record CAKNXH010001142.1, on the reverse strand, counting down.
CGTGCGCGGTCAACATCTGGACGTGCTCTTTGGAGTAATGCAGCAAGCACTGATGATAGTAGACCCATGGTGCAAGAAAACTGGATTATCGGTTAATCCGAGTAAGACAGATGCGATTTTTTTCACCAGGAGGTACAAGTGGGGAACTACGAGTACTTTGAAACTTGGAGGACAACAACTGGAAATCAAGGAAAGAGCTAAATATCTAGGAGTAATTCTGGATAAGAAGCTGTCATGGAATGAGCACCTGGAAACAAGTGCAAGAAGCTAGTAGCGATCCTATGGCCCTGTAAGAGAGCCATAGGGAAAAGCTGGGGCTTGAAACCGGAGACACTTATGTGGATTTATACAAAGATCTTGCGACCCAGGTTAACCTATGCGGCGGCAGTCTGGTGGAGCAGGGTCAAGCTGTCGACGGTGAAGTCTCGACTGGAAAGGATCAGGGGACTGATTTTGAGAGGCGTCTAATAGGCTTAGAGCCCCTCCATCTTACCATTAAGGCCGTGGCTGCGAAGGTGGCCCGGAGGCTGAATTTGGGAATGACAGAAGGATCTCGACAGCAGTGAAGATCCCAGTCGAAATCGCGAGAAGGCCGACCCCGAACATGCCCAGGGACAAGATGGTCACTCGCCACCTCTTCGACAAGAAGTATCGAGTTAGCCTATCCACGAAGGAGGAATGGGTAAACGGCGACGCATACCTGCCCTGTGATGGAGACAACTGGTTACCAGATGGCTCCAGGAACGAGGAGAATGCAGGAGCCGGCGTATATCGTAGAAGGAATGGAATGGGCTTCACAATTGAGATGGGGTCCTACGACACAGTTCCAGTGCTCCCAATCTTGCTCCCCAACCACACTCCGCATGCGTCGCGCCGAATTACTGATTGGCTGCATAGCGCGCGCTTATTTAAAATGTTTGAAATATGCAAATTAATTGTTTCAAACAAATAATTATTAGAAAATGCATTCAAATACATTTTTTATTGCAAAATATACTTTCGCAGTCATAAATATAATAATTATTTGATTTCACTGCAGAAAACGCATTATTCCTTCGGACATCGAAGAAAGATTTCAGCAGTGAAATCAAATTATTTTTATATCTATGACTGCGAAAGTTAATTTTTTTGTTGAATAATGTATTTTTATGCATTTTCTAATTATTATTTGTTTACAATTAATTTGCATATTTTAAACATTTTAAATAAGCGCGTGCTATGCAGCCAATCAGAAATTCAGCGCGACGCATGCGCAGTGCGGCTGGGGAGCAAGATTGGGAGCACTGCACAGTTCTACAATCTGAGATTATGGCCATACTCCAGTGTGCCTACAAGGCAAGGGAGTACAGCGATAAAAGGAACATCCGTATCTGCTCAGACAGCAGGGCTGCTATATTGGCCTTGAATGGAACAGCGACTACATCGCTATTAGCATGGGAATGCTTTGAAGCACTAAATACGTTAGCGACCGAAAACCGAGTCACTCTGCTTTGGATCCCTGGACACAGTGGTATCAAGGGCAATGAGATATCGGATAGGCTAGCCAAGCTAGCAGCAGGAAGAAATTTTACTGGACCCGAGCCAGTGGTAGGTTTTTCCAGCAGGTTAGTCACTGAAGTAATTAACAGTTGGCTGACTGGGGAACATCAGAGTGAGTGGGATTTGGTTCCTGGTTGCAGACAGGCCAAAACACTCTTGGGCTTAAAGCTTAACTCCAACTGAGCTAGGGAAATACTCAAGTTCGGGAGGAATGAAATCAAAGTCCTAACAGAACTATTCATAGGACATGGTAAGTTAGGATATCACAGACATAAGATAGGGCTTGCAGAAAGTCCCCTCTGTCGTCTGTGCGGAAAGGATAGTGAGACATCCACCCACAACCTTTGCTACTGCCCTGCGGTTGCGGGGAAACCTCTAACACTCACAGGTAATTATTTTATCAGTGAGTTGCAGCTATCAGCCAATAGCGTGGCTGCGGTCCTCTCCCTATGGAGAGGGCTATGGGGTCATGCTTAGGCTCACAAGGGGACGCAACGGGAATACCCAAGCGTAAGGGGCTGCTAAGGTCTCAACCCAGAACTAGTAATAAATAAAAAATACTGAGCCTAAAATTAATGAAGGATCCAAATTTTCAAAAAGTGGACATGGCGTGGCATAAGTCTCTCCAGGGCTTAGACCATGGTCGGCAAGTGTGTCTAATTTGGCAAATCGGTTTGCCGGGCCTCTACTCATAGGCCCGAAGACTGATTTTACTATTGTAAAGAAGATTTTTTTATTGGCATGAGGGTCGATAATGTTTGTTTTGTGTTCCACAATTAATCTTTGAAACGATATATATTTCTAAGAAAATGAAAGTTAGATTTTCTATGTTTCGTCCCGGACTGACTCACCGGACTCATCAGTAAGGTTGTGTGAATCAATCCTACCTTATACATTTTAATTGATCTAAATTCATTGTAATGTATATTTTTCAAAACAAATTTTTTCCGCCGTTTATAAGTTTGTAAATTTTTCAATCAAAGAGATAGTGTATTTCAACCACGTATTGAGTTTCAACCCCTATCCGTGGTTGAAATACACTATATTATTGACTGCAAAATTTATAAAATTTACAAACTTATAAAGGGGGAAACAAATTTGGGTACGAAGTACCAGTACTCGTTTGCTGGAGGCGCCACATTTTGCCTCAACAGATAAAGTCTGTCGTCAATTATGAGACGCACACAAGCGCTTGGTGAATGTGTGGCGTCTCAAAATTGACGCAGGACTTGTTTGTGTTGAGGGGAAATTATGGTGCCCCCAGCGGACGTGTAATGGTACTTCGTACCCAGCGACACCAAAACCTTGTAACAAGCAAATGCATGAGGACTTGGAGGGCCTGCAGTGGGACTCCGATGCTGTTTCGAAAACAAAAATCGAACGAACCTCTCTTTCTATCTCCACACGTTAAGAAAAGAGGTCCGTTCGATTTTCGACTTTCAACACGATATCAGAGTCCCACTGCTGCTTTCAGTCAGCCGCCTAGCGGTAACATGCCCTTATTAATTTGTTTCCAAATCTTTCAGGAGAAAATACCGAAAGTTGTCAACATTTTTCGAAAAATGGAAAAGAACAATTGGCGAAACCTTGAGGTATACTGGACGACTGTTTTTATATGTATATAAATATAGATATAGCTACAGGAATAAATACAGTAGCTTACAGCACTTTTGCCCATCATATCTCACTATGATTTTCACATATATTTTGGGTCACTAAACACAAAAATCACGCTAAAAAGGTCATTTATTGAAGCATTTTCGCGATATCAATGTTCAAACTTTTTTTCAATTTCCAAAGTTGTTCCTACGTTTTTGAGTATATCTCGAGTTCTAATTAACTGATTTCCCTAAAGAAGCACTCAAACTGAAGGCAACTGAATCCTGTACAACTTTCTACTTTGAAGTTTTCAGATCAGCCCAATAGTTCAGATGCTAGCGATTTTAATAAGTTGGCTAATATTTGCGATTTCTATTCTTCCCAGGACGATATGTGCATTGCCGATCTCGATTTTTTCCAAAAAATACAACTTGTTCAATGTATTGAAATCGCTAGCATCTTAACAAATTTCTAATTTTGTAAGCTAGTTTTAGAGGTCCATAAAATAGAGATGTCAATAGTATTTTAGAACTTAATTTCGTCAACTAAAACAAATGTTCAGAATCTACTGCGTCAACTAAATATTTTGTTTACACGTAATAACCATTCAATGCTTGAACAAACATAAACTTTGTTGATTCAAACAAATATTTTTTAGAACCTGTATGTTGTGTTAAACAAATTTGTTCAAATTCTCATTTTTTAATTCAGTAATTTAAAAAATCGATTTAAATTCAAGTCGAAATTTCATCTCAGGATTCGAGCGTGGTAATAATTTTTTTCCTCCTTTCAGCATCGATATTTCTTGGAATTCTTATTGTTTATTGGGAAGAAATTATATTTTTTAGGCCTTCCAGCGAAAAATCATCTTTCATAGTGCAATACGGTCACACTAAATTTTGATATTCTCGGAAAAGAACAATTGCTTGGTATCAAATATTGATTATTCTTATTCAGATTAACTGCATTTTGGGAGCAAGTTTCTATTATTGTAAAAAATTGAAAATTTTATTTTTAATTTGCACCTACCGAAAGCTTATTTTCAAAAACGTGTGAAATTGTGACTTTCAAATTCTTGGACAATTCAATCTGATTTGGCTAACAATTGTTGATCAAATCTTTTTCACCCGCATTCACAATCTGAATATTTCGGGGGCAAATTTTAATTTCTGTTGGAATTTACGATTTTTCATCGCAATTCGCAGACAAGCCTATTCCAATTTGCGGTCAGTGTCATTTTGAGATGGTTAACCGATTCATCTATTTCCTCCAAACTGAATATAACATTTTCCTGTCAAATTTGTGACGATATATGGGCGATTTGCAAATAAATTTCAATTTTGGTTTCCGAGATGTGAGTAAACTGAGGTTCTGAATTATGCAATAATTGTTATCAGTTTTCTTAGATATATGTATCAGGATGTAATTTATAACCTGGGAGAGCTGTTATTGATTTTTTCCACTAATTGGTGTCTAAATTATTCTTTTACTTAAAGTACATTATTAGAAAGGTTTAACACTGGGTTTGGCAGGCTTGTCGGATCAAAATAATTTAAAATGTTCCTTAAATGAACAAAAGTTGCCTGTACATTCTAAAAAATTTTTGAAATTATTTTGAAAATTTTTCTCAAAATTTGTTTTTAAATTTTTCTTTGAAAATTTGTTTGAATTTTTTTTTTAAACTTGTTGGCATTTTTTTTTTATTTGCTAAAGAATTATTTTGAAATTTTTCGGACTTTATAAATTATCTTCAATCCGCTTCAGAATCGTTAGCTTCGAAGTTGTTATTTGCAATTTTTGAGCGATATAAAATACACCATTTAAAAAACTAATAATTTCAATTTTGGAAAAGTGTTTTGCTTTTTTTTCCTAAATTATTTTGCGTTTGTACCTCTTTTTTGGGGGAGGCTCCGGAGTTGTTATTCAGGTTAACCCATAGTTTTTCCCATGTTCTCAGACGACTTATGAGGATTTAATCAATTCGGGGACTCTGTAAACGTCTTGTGTTTTCAAAATTTGATGAAAACTGCCTATTTTTAATAATTATAATCGATTATAATACGAATTATCACCTCAAATTCGTTGAAAGTATAGAGGCTTCGAAGTTGTTAACAAACCGAGGGACAGACATATAATCACGTTTCTTTCAGTTAATATTTATCACCTCTAGCATGTTAGTATTGCAATTTGAACTGCATCATATATTCAAAAAAGGTGCCCAAGGCCAATATTTTGAAAAAAATTTTACCAGTCCTGTCACATTTCAAGTGTGTTAATCTGTAGGGAGGGATACTGTAGGGAGGGTAAAAACTGACTACTTAATTACAAAAATGGTACGCCAACTGTAATTTTTTTTGGTACTTTTTCTGTATGGACTGATAATAATTTTTTTGGTACTTTTTCTGTATGGACTGATAAAGTAGGCCACCATATGTGCTGTAATCTCCTCAGTAGGTCAAAAATGTTATAGGGTCATCGAATAAGCATCAAGGGACATACAAATTGAAATCTATTTGAAAATAGCTTATATACATATTTTTTTAGATAGTAAAAAATTTTCAACTGCTTGCTCAGAAGAGAAGGTATTGATGAAAGTATGGAAGTCAAAGGCGAGCAATATTTGTATAAATAATTTTGCCCGTAGGTGTGATGATGGTGAACGGCATTGATGTATTATGAATATACGGAATATGATATGCGCGGGTTATTGATATCGTCTAAAGTTTTTTTCAGAGCTTCGTGCGTATCAAAGAACCGTAAATACGCAGAACAGCCATAGCCAACTTTGATGCAATGAATATGAATGAGCGTCTCTCGCTGTGAGGTCTTGAAATTGCAACGCAGATATTTGAACCCCACAACTTGCATCCCCTCTTCTTCCTCTATGTAACTGCTACAAAGATGAGGCAGGGGGCTAGACGGCTGAAACCGGCGCGGCTCGTCGGGGCGTCGAATCTCTCAAATCGGAAGTGACGTTATAATGGAACCGGCATTAGTGGTTTCACCACCCGGTTCCTGGACGAGAATTGCTTGAGAAAGAAGCAACCCCCTTTTAAATTGCTAAAATTGCTAAAATTGCTGAAATTACTACGAAGACATGGACAGAATTGATGCACTTTATTTGCCAAAATGTTTAGACTAAAATGCCCGAAAAATCAATTTTTTTTTCATCGCACACTACAAATTGTCTAACATCACAAGAAAAAGATTCCTTTATATCAAAACTGGATATGAGCATTCATAATTTTTTTATTTGTATTTATAGATTAGAATTTTAAAAATCTAATAGCAAGGAATGTGAAAAACATTATTTAATATTTAATAGGCTGAGTCAGGAATCACTAATGCAAAAGAACTTATTAATTTGATATTTTGATCATTCCAAGCCTTTGGTCAAATTATTAATTGTTTATTCAATTTTTCAGTTCACTAATTCGAATCCGAAAGCCCAAATTCTATTTACGAAAAATTGTAACAAAAAAAATTGGTTCATATGTGGAGTGTTTCAGTAGACCAAATAAATCATCATTTTTTTACAGATAATCAACAATTTTTCATTTGGATATCTTAATGTAAAAACCCCCCATTAAAAAATGTATATAATTAAAAAACATTATTTCTTAACTTGTCTTTGAGTTGAAACTTTCTATTTTTTTAATATACTGAAAAGTGTACTCCATAGGATAATCTAGCAATTTTTGAGATAAAATTACTAATTACATATTCAGATGGAAGAATCTGAAAACATATATTAATGCAAATAGTAGATATCAAAATAAATTATTTACAATATTATATTATAAAATTACAAAAAAAAACCTATCACGCGGCTATTTAATTTTCAAATTTTGAAATCTTACTTTTCATTTTTTCAAAACTTTGTTAGAATGACATTATTTTATTGTGCGAAATTTATAGATACCAAGAATTTTTGTATTTTTACAACAATATTTATAAATTGTTTTCTTATCTTCATTTACGACGAAATCATTTGAATGAATGTTTCATAACCTTGTCACATTTTCTCAGAATTTCGAAATGAAAAGCTTAGGAAATATTCTAAAAAATAACAATTTCTCTAATATTATTAAACACTTACGATTGTCTCTGAAAGGATGATAATTCATTCTTTGCATTTGTATAATAATATAATTTGATTAATAATATGAAAATAATTTTGCTTAAAAAATTAAGCAATGTTGATGCGCTATTTTAAGAATTATTGGTTGTTCAAAGTTACCCTCGAATTCGGATGAAGGAACTTAACATCTACATATACAATTCGATATCAGGAAATCAGTCTGCAGGATAATCGAAGTCCTTTTTGTCCTTTTTGAGGTGTTTTTTTTGTCAGCATCTGAGGACTCAGCACAGTGCAGCCGAGGCTCAAATCCTGAAATTCGTAGATATGCTACCATTTTTTACAGATGTATTGTTTTTTATTAGGAATTCTTGAAAATCGATGTATATATTCTCATCGAAACCTAATTATCTCAAAATTTAATTATATTTTTTAATTATAATTGGCATAGTTAAATTCGTCTTTACATTAAGAATCCAATTATATGAAAAACACATTTTTGATAAAAATGCAGTAGTACAGTTTCTTCATCGGGACATTTGAATAGTCTAATCAAACGAATATTTTGAAATTATTTTCCTTGAAAAAAATTAACATTGTAAAGAAATGTATGATGATGCCACACTCGTTTAGAGAGAACAAACATGCTTAGAAAAAGGTCAAGAAGTTAATTCTAAAAAGCTAAAATGTTATAAATCCGTAACTATTTTACTTTTCTAAAAACTGAATTAAAATTATTAATTCTTTCAAATTCTCTATTTGGACATAGGTATGGAACCTCTCACATTCCAATCAAAAAATAAAAAATACAATTTTGTAGGCAAAGCATTGGAAATTTTACTATATTAGCTGAAGATACTTACTAATGATATTCTGTAATTGAGCACACAAAAACTAGGAAACTAGTCTTAAAATAGATTTTAATGATTTTTAAATATTCAATTATGTGAAAGAAATCAATCTATCGGACCTTATTTTTATTTAAAAACTTTTGACTTTCGTTGGACAAACATTTAAAAATGAAAATAAAATTCTGAAAGGAAATTAATAGTGTAATGCTAAACAATTCGACTTGACTCAAAACCAACGTCTGGACGTAAGTCATGAGCCAATTTTTCGACGACTCAAGCTGTGATCGGAGCGAAAAAATCCTAACCGACTCAGCAGCTTAGATACAGTCAAATTTTATTGAATTGATGAATAATGCTCGTAAGCGGTATATTAAAGCAGAAAAATATAACCGAGATCAACCTCACCAATCTAAAAGTTGATTTGTTATCAAAATTGAGAAAAAAAATGTCTTATAAAGGAAGGGGATCTTACAAACATTTTTGCTGAGATCCGTTTTCCGCGATGCATATTCTGCTCGCGTTTTCGAAAAATTGTACACAATCTTTACGTGCCTTTATTTTTGCATATTATTGTAATTTTTCTAAATCCCCTTGAATCTTCCAAATTTCAATTTAAGAACTGGACAGGAAAATTTGAATTGTATAGATCACTTTCAACTATATAAGCCTCTTTCATTGGTGACATAAAATGAATTTTTTTATTTTCTATGATGCTTAGATCAGCTTTTGGCAGTGAGATAACAGTTCATGATTTAGCTTATATATTCTTCTTTACTGAAGGGTTTTCTAATTTACTTTATTCTTCTATTTCATCAAATTATCTTCCTTTTACATGAATAAATTTATTTATTTTTTACTCAGATTGATGCAGTTTTTATTGTATTTTATATTTTGACCTCCGACATCAACGGATATTTTAAAAATGAGTTGGATCCATGTTATTTTGATAATCATTATACATTGGAATCAATTTTGAGAATAATTAGACATGAATAATATGCTTTTTATCACAGAATTCAGTAGAGGATATGTAGGCCCTTTTCGCGTGTTTAGTTTCATTTTGACCAAAACTCTACCTAGGAAATCAGTAGTAACAGCCTGTATAGCGAGACGGCTAGGCATAAATGTTTCTCTCTTGGGACGACTTTATTAACTGAACTTAAGTTTCTGAAAAATGTACCTAACGCGCTTCTTTACAAAAACCCGTAAATTTAATTTCAACATCTACTAAAACATTCCTAAAAATCATACCGTTTTAAATATAGCAAAGAAAAAACACGGGTGCTACGCGCACGATTAATATTTTATTAGTCTTACGCAATTTTTAAATTAACATATAAAATTGATATTATTACAAAATTTTTGTATTTTACAGCATTTAATATTTAATATAATAGAAAAAAGCAAGGATAATATTTTTTATGATTGATGAAAATTGTTATCTTAACTTCAAATTAAAATTGTTCAACATTTTTTGTTTTGTAACATAATTATTTTTGTTTAAGGTAACCAAGTTCTAATGTGTCCCCTAAGGGTTTACATTTTTCTTGTATCTCTTCCCTATTCCTCTACACACCCCTCACACACTTACTTGGTGGTGGGAGTGGGACCTACAGTTTAAGGTGGGTTCCGAACCACCAAGAGCAACAGCCTTGAGTACTTAGAGAAAACTTTTTCTCTAGAGTTACCGGTCCCACGACTCTCAATTTCTTCTGGAAAATGTTGACATGACTCAAAATTGTTCGAAATTTCATTTGTGGTGTAAAACGCCAACATAACTTCACATCGTTCAAAATTTTTGTATCTACTCTGAAATTTGATGATTTTTTAAAATGAAGAATACCAATTTTTGACGAAAAAACTAACATAACATGATGAAAATTATTCAAAATTATTAATCTTGTTTGAAATTTAATGATTATTTTTAGAAATAACTGATTCAGAAATTAAAAGTCTTTCATAAACTCTATAGCGATTTCCAGTTGAAACAGCTAGCACAACCTATGACTGTATACACTTTCCAAGTTTTGTTTGAAATATAATTATTTTTTACTAAAAATACCGAATTCCGGTGCAAAACCATGACACAGCCTAAAATTGCTAAATAATTGTTAATCTTCTTTAAAATACAATGTTTTTATCAAAAATACAAATATTTGACCAAAAACACTAATTTCATACAAAATAGTACAAAAATGGTAAATCTTGATCAATTGATCATTATTTTCCTTTACAAATACCTATTTTTGATGTCAAATGACAATGTAACATGGAATTGGTGAAAGATTATTAATTGTTTTTGTTTATAAATACCAATATCAGTTTCTAGGCCCCAACATAACCTTAAGTTATCGAAAAATTGTAAATGTTCTTCAAAATCGTATAATTTTTAATTTTAAAAAATACTTGGTAATTTAGAAATTGTAAGGTAGCTAGAAGTAAGTAAGAAGTAAGTTAGAAATTTGTATTTATAACTAGGTACAATATAAAAGTGTTCTTTGAAATACATTATTTTTGTTTAAAATAACCGATGAAATTTGGAGGAATCTCAATCCCAATTAATTCCCAGGTCTAATAGGATTTTGAGATAGATCGGCTAGAAGTTTTTTTTTTACGTTTAAAAATTTCGAAAAAAAAGTTTGTCCAACACCCGCGATGGAAATGCGACATCGGTGGCTCGTCTCAAGACGACGAATGGTCGATTAATCAACTGATGACGTTACAGTGGTCGAATATTTTGATTTACTTCGACCCCAGGATCTCGAAAATAAAATTTAAAAAAAATGTCCGTGTGTGTGTAACTTTTTTCTGTTGACCATATCTCGAAAAGTAAAAGAGCCAGAATCATTAAATTTGAATGAAGTGCATCTCCGATTGATATCCAGGTCTGATAGGATCTTGAGCTAGATCGACTATTTAGAAGTAGTTTTTTTTGCGTTTAGAAATTGGGAAATAAAAATTGTATCTTGTTTATATAAGAAAAACTTTTCTGATACTCGTAATACAACAAAACGGTATCTAACGTATTTGCTCGCGTTTCTGAGACGCATCGATTGACCTATTGTTGAAACTTTTATGACCTGTCAGTACCGATTTACTCAGTTTAAAAAAATGGTTAATTCTATTTATTGTATCAGAAAAACTTTCTTGATATTCAAAATACGGCAATATTATATGAAGTGTATTTGTTCGCCTCCTTGAGACGCATCTATTGATCATCTTTTAGGTTGAATTTTGAAATCGTTTGATGAAATGCAGTTTTTTAAAGGTACATCATTTTAGTAAAAAATTCCTCTCTTTGGTTGAAAATTTAATTACGCTGTTGAAAATTCATTTTTCTTGATAGAGCATTCATTTTTTTAGCTAAGCATATAAGTATTCGAGTTTTGGTTGAAAATTTATCTTTTTTTAGTTAAGAATTCATGCATTTTGTGGAAAATTCGTATATTTTGGTAGAAAGTTAATCTTCTTGGTTGAATAAAATTCATCCTTTTTGTGTAAAAATACAACTATGGTTGAAAATTGACCTGTTTCGATGAAAAATTCAACTACTTTGTGGAAAATTCGTCCTTTCCGGTTTATTTCAACTTTTTTTCATTTGAAATTGAAATATTTTTTTAGTTGAAATATCATCTACTACTTTTTTTGTTGAGAATTAATCTTTTTCTTTAATTAACTAATTGGTTTAATGTCCAACTACTTTTTGAAAAATTAATTTTTTTTGGTTGTAGATTCATCTTTTTAGTTGAAAATGCATATTTGCGGATTGAAAATTGAACTATTTGGTAGAAAATTTGTCATTCCGGCTTGAAAATTCCACAATTCTGTAGAAAATTGAACTATTTAGTTAGAAATTAACTTTTTTGATAAAAATCATATTTTTGGTTCAAAATTCAACTTTTTAGTCAAAAATGCAAAAGTTTCTATTAAAATTCAATTATTCAGTAGGAAATTAACCCTTTTATTGGAAAATCATATTTAAGGGTTGAAAATTCAACTGTTAAGTAGATATAATTCGTTTCTTGGCTCGAAAATTTGAATAATTATTGGAAAATTCATGTTTTTGGTTGAGGGCTCAACTCTTTTGCTGCAAATTCGTTGTTGCAAATTCTATTTTGTTGAAAATGGAATATTTTTCGAAATCAAATGTTAGGAATTTGAAGTATTTATATTGAATTCAATATGTTTCTTACATTAATTTTTCTCTAAAGAATTTATTTCCCTATTATTCCCCCATTTTTGTGAAAAATCACCCAACTTCCCCTGTTTTGAGAGTACTTTGGGCTACGTTACTTTTTTTTTTAGGTGCGAAGGGGTAGGTAGATAAAACTACGGTCATCGAAGAGGGGGACGGATGGACCAAAATAGCCAAAATTGGTAACGTAGTTTATGGAAGGCGCCTAATAAGGGGTGTCGTGACACACCAATTAAGCGACTTTCGATTTTACACTATACTCAACATAGGCGCCACTTAATTTCATAAGGTTTTCTTTGATCTTTCTAATTAAAGGGAGTCCTTTTAGATTTAGTTTTTAAAATTCTGAATTGATATAAAACCACTTCGAGTCATGCAAAGCCAATCAGGTTTTCAACAACAATGATTGTGAGATTTTTGAACATCCTTACACCACTCTTTTTTATATCGGATTTCTTCACATGATAGAATAAAACAAGAACTATATCTTCATCCCTCTATTAATTTGATGAACGAAAAAGCTTCCAGAGCGAAAACTGGATGACATGTTTTTATTTTATCGTTGGTCTTACGCTAAAATGCACACAAAACGAACCATTAATTATCGAACAACGATGTCGGCATTCAAAGGGAAGTTGATTGAACCGAGGCGAGGGGACTCTGTGAGAAGCGGTGCTTTAATAACGGGAAAAATCTAACACTCGCGGTGCCAAAAAAACTTGCGGTGCAACCCCTCTCTTCAAACCTAGTAAAGGACTTCTTGCCCCCAATAATTGTGCACGACGGGTGGCTACTCTCGTTGTTGTTACATTTGACAGTTCCCGACATGAGGACCGTTTCGAGAGTGAACGGTAGGATGTCGTGCACCGGGTCTTAAAGTGGTCCTTCATTCTTTCTCTTCTTTCCATTATGTCCACACTTGGTCTCCACTTTTTCTACTCCATTGTAGATATGTTCATATTTATTGTAATTTCGAATCCATCAAACGTACTTTCCAATAACATGTGCGTTTATTTTCAACCAAAGGGTGATTCACACAAGTTTTTATCAATTCTGAAAATTCAATTTTTTTTACCAATTTATAATTTATTAAATATAGGCTGACCCACAGGTCTACAGTAGCTGTTAATAGTTTACGCCACCACCTCCAAAAAAGAAATTTGCTTATTTCAACGTGATAACAAATTATGAATAATTCAATGAAGCAATTGCGTATCTGAAAGAGATAAGTTTGGTCAATTGGTGTTATGCACTTGAAAGTACTCCCTTTTGGGAGCCACAAACTTCATCCAGCGATCCTCCCACTTTCAGAATCACTCCTTAAAATCACTAATAGGAATAGCTAACAGCTGCATCGTCGCATTCTGTTTTGTTTCCTCTATTTCGTAAAGTCGGTTTCCTTTCAGAGGATACTTCTACTTGAGAAACCGGCAGAAATCATAGAAAGCTAGGTCAGGAATGTATGAGGGCTGCCGAAGTTTTGTAAGGACATGTTTCACCAGAAATTGCTGAATAAGCTGCGATGAATGGTCAGATGCGGTGTCGTAGTGAAAGACCCAGTCGCTATTCTTCCACAAACCAGGCTCAAAATAACGGGAACAATTGTTTTTGAAATCCAGAGGTCTTCATCTATCTCTCTCACTGTTAAACGATGATTTCCATTAATGTAGATAGATAGATAAACGTTTATTTTTCAGCCTGCTGGCCTTAAAAAATTGACTTGCTTGCACTTCCATTTTTGCAGAATTTTCTTAAAACTAACCCTTAAAAACTAACATTCATCCATTCCTTATCTCTACGCCGCACGCTCTTATCGCCTTTCCTTCCTCGCTATTTACATTCTCATTCTAATGAGAAGGTATTGGTTTTATGTAAAATTTGACTTGGTCGGTTTTCATCAAATCTCCACGTTTTGAGACCCCCTGAGCCAGAAAAAAAGGTTTTTATCAAGGTGTCTGTCTGTCTGTCTGTCTGTCTGTCTGTCTGTCTGTCTGTCTGTCTGTCTGTCTGTCTGTCTGTCTGTCTGTCTGTCTGTCTGTCTGTAGGCACGATAACTTTCGAAAAAATAATCAGATTGGGTTGTGCTTTGGCACACTTTTTTAGGGCCTAAAAAGAAAGAACAAGTTCGTTAACCAGCTATTTCGGATGAAAATTCAAAAAGTGAGCACATTTTGAAAATTTTTGAGAACACTTTTTTTGAAGTTTTGGAAATTCTATGGACGGTTATTAGTAGGAAGCAAAAATAGAAAAAAAAATATCCTAATGACTTTTTCAGATAAAAAAAAAATTACCAGAGTTATAGCATTTTCAAAATTCCAAAAAACAAACGAAAATGAACTTTTTAAGCCGAAAAACGCACGTTATGAAAAAAAGTCAAGAGAAGAAAAACGTTGCTTTTTGAACACCTTACAATATTTTCATAATAACTTTTTGAATTTTTCAAAAAATAAAAAATTTAAATTCTGATCGCACAACAAAATAATGAGAAATCAAAAATTCCATTTTGCTGTGAAACTATGCAGGATACGACAAAAGATGACTGGACCAAAATTATGCACCTAAAAAAGATCTACAAATTTGTTATTATTTACTTTTTGATATGACGCGTAGTTTTTGTTTTATTTATAAAAAACAGCATTGAAAATAGAAAAAATAAATTTTTAGACGAATAACACAAGCTACGAAAAACATGACGAAGACAACATTTGTTCATTCAAAGAAGAGGTACAAATTTGTTATCCATCATGTTTCGATAGGACGCGTAGTTTTTATTTTATTCGTGAAAATAACATTGACAGAAAAGAAATCAAATTTTTGGAAAACTTTGGAAAAATCCATTTTCGTTGTAAGAATATATTCAAAATGAAAAAAATAACTTCTTTGAAAAACGGAAAATCTGAAATAACATTTTAACTAATAAGATTTGTCGCTTAATTTATATAATTATTCTTGATTTGAAATCAAATACAAATCGCGAAGCGCGACGCCCAAATCGCGCGCCGTAAGTGCGCTCAAACTTTTTTGTTTCTATTATACGGTGCACAGAACCTAACGTGGAACGCAAGGTTCAAATGAATTTGAAATCAAATATCGAGCGCGAAGCGCGAGCATCTGGATGAGAATGTGTTCCTTAAGGTCGATAGAACCTTGAGTAAATAAATTTCCTTTTCAGTCTAGAATAAAAACAAATTTAACAATCACTTCATATGTAGAGGTTTTGATAATTTTCTAATATTTAGAAATAAACTTTTTCTTTTCATCGAAGTCGAACACGAAGTTCAAAGATCTAGAGGAATCGAGCGTAAAGCGCGATGTGAATACGCCCGAGCGCGTAGCGCGAGGTGAATACATAATCGAGCGCGAAGCGGGCAGATTTTTTTTTCCATTAATATACAGTAGAAGAACTTGATCCAATTTAAAACGTGGTTACTCGTTCAATAGAGGAGCGAGAAGCTTTCTTTGAAAAACCTTTGGAAATCTTATTAATTTCTGCGACGAATGATTCCTAATAGACATATGTTTAACCTTGTGAAGAGAATATACCACGTGAGAAGATTAAAGAAATGCAAAAATTTTCGAATTTTGTAACTTCACTTGTGGCATTACCTATGAAAGTTGCAGCAAAAATCTGACATTTATACCACACAGTCTTTGAGGCTGGCTGCTTAACCCTTACTGTGTGCACTAGGGTGGCTCGAAAATGAATGACAAACATTTTTTTTATGCTAAAGGGCAACGAACCCCCTCCCCATTTAGTTCCAAACCCGAAAAAATAAAATGCCTAATTTTTTTCTTGGATTTTAATTGCTGCCGGTTTTGAATTGAAGTTTCCCATGTAAAATGCACTGGGAAAAATTACTTTTTTCAGTTTTTGAAGTAATTTTTTAGGTTTTGAGAAAATGTGAAGGGTAAGTATAGAAGCTTCTAGAGAATTATCTAGCAAAGAATTTCATGTATCGGAAATATGGGTTTGACACCCCTAACACACCCCCACGAGTCCCTGAAAACTACCCTTAAAACCAAAAATATCAATTCTCCATAAAAGCGACCTTTTGGGTACTGTATTCTCGTCATTTTTTACCTGAAATTATTAATATTGGTCTGTTGGAATATTCATCAACACTGCATAATTTATTTACAAGTAATTAATCAAATATAATTTGTTTGAATAATTTTGTTTACAAAATTGTTTTTTTTTCCTGAAAATTATTACTTTTGGTCTACTGAAATATTTATTAACAATAATTTATCGATTTCCAAATATTTAAACAAATGGAATTTGTTTAAGTAATTTTTTTCGAAACTTTGTTTTTTCCTAAAAATTATTACTATTGGTCTTGTGGAACATTTATTAACAATAATTTATTAATTCCCAATTATTCAAACAATTGGAATTTGTGTTAATAATTTGTATTTCAAATTTTTGTCTACATGGAAATCATTATTGTTGGTCTAGTGGAACATTCAACAACAGTGATTAATTCATTTTTAAATATTTACACAAATTCCGTTTGTCTAAAAAATGTTTTTTCCAAAAATTCGTTGACCTGGCAGTTGATTATCGTTAAATGACATACATTTATTTTCAAATATTTTTCAATTGTTGAAACAACAAAATGTTTCAGAAAGTTATTTAAACTAATAGAGTTTGTTTAAAACTTTGCAAATTATTAAAAAAATGTTGATAAACATTCCACTGAAGAAATAATAATAAATTTTAATGAAAAAAATGTAAAGAGAAAATTATTTAAGCAAAATTCCATTTGTTTAAATAATTAAAAGAATTCCATTTGTTGAAATGATTAAAAATTGATGAATTATTGTTAATAAATATTCCACCAGACCAATAGTAATAATTTTTAGGAAAAAACGAATTTTCGAAAAAAATTATTTCAACAAATCCTATTTGTTTAAATAATTGAAAATTATTCAAGCAATGATAATAAATATTCCACTAGACTAATATAAATGATGTTAGGTAAAAACAAGATGAGAGTATAGTGGTCAAAAGGTCGTTATTATGAAGAATTGATATTGTAGGTTTTAAGAGTAGTTTTCAGTGACTCTTAGGGTTGTGTTAGGGCTGTCAAACCCATATCTCCGATACATGAAATTCTTCGTTGGAAAATTCTCTACAAGCCTCTATATTTTCCCGTCATATTATTCCAACCCTAAAAAATGATTACAAAAACTCAAAAAAGTGATTTTTCCTCATGCATTTTACATGGAAAACTTCAAGTCAAAACCGGCAGCAGGTAAAATCGAAAGAACGAAAAAACGAAAATTAGGCATTTTCTTTTTTCGGATTTGGAACAAAATTAGGGGGATCGTTGCCCTCTAAAAAAAAGTGTCTTTGAGCCACCCTAGTGTGCACACCCAACTTTATAAAGTTCGTTACACACTCAGGATACCCGGGTATGCACATTCCTTTTTCAATTTTTTGAATCATTATGCAATCGAAATCATTTTGTTGGCGTTTATTTGAATAAGTAAAAATCAAAAGTGAGTGCCAAATGCACAAAATACTTTAAAACACACCAAACACCAAAACCTGTTCCTGTTACGCTGCAGCCCGACGTACAGTATTGCACGTCAGGTTGCCGCCCACAGAATGCAATGAATGAAGAAATAAATTATTAGTTAATAATTGATAATTAATCTAATTCATAATTATATTATTAGTTAATCCATTGACGACGCAGAACTCCGATTTTTTATTTATTTTCAACCCTCATTATTAAAATTAAGGAGTGGGAATTTTTGAACAAAAACCCTGTTTCCTACTATTTTCGGGTATGCTCTATCAGAATCTGAGCTCAAAATTGAAATATTTTCTCTAGAAAATTCAATATGGCAGATTATATTTCAAAAAATATGAAAATTTGGAGAAAAAATTTTTTTCATAATTTTTTTCACATTGAAATGGCGAAAAAACTTCACTTTCTTCAACTATCGATGCACAGAAATCGTGTAGTTTGACAGTATACTATTGGTTTTCATCATAAAAGTCTTTATCGTTTTTAAAATCGTGATTTTTCACTTAAAAATTCTGAAAAAATTTGGTGTGTGCTTTTCGGGGTCGCTGAATCCGAATCTATTGGCATATTTTCGAAATTCAAGATGGCGAATCCAATATGACTACCCAAACTTCCGAAAATGTTTGGAACTAGATAAAATTAGTCGTTTCTAGGTTTTTGGGGTCGCTGAATCCGAATCTACTGTCAGATTTTTGAAATTCATTATGGCGGTTCCAATATGGAGGTCGAAATTAAAAAGTATTTGGACCTGGATGAAATTGTTCGAACATAAGTTTTTGGGGGTCGCTAGATCCGAATATAGTGTCGCATTTTCGAAACTCAAGATGGCGGAACCAATATGGTGGCCAAAAATTTGAACAATGATTTTGTTTTGACATATTGGATCCGACTTCTTCAATTTATCGAATCTGACACTAGATTCGCATTCAGCGACCCCAAAAACCTATATACGGACAATTTCATCCAGTTCCAAACATTTTTTCAAATTTTGGCCGCCATATTGAATTCCGGAAATCTGACACTAGATTCGGATTCAGCGACCCCAAAAACCTATGTACAACCACATTCCCTAATATTTGTTGGAATCTCAGTGAAGCGCCCACACACCTATAATTTTTCAAAAATTTCAAGTGAAAAATCACGATTTTTAAAATAATAACTACTTTTATGATGAAAAACAAAAGTACCGATGGTTGAAGAAAGTATAATTTTTCTCGCAATTTCAATGTGATAAAAAATCATTAAAAAAATTTCTTGTCAAAATTTTCACATTCTTTAAAATAAAAGCCGCTATATTTAATTTTCTAGAGGAGATAATTCAATTTTGAGCTCAGATTCTGAAAGAGCATATCCGAAAATAGTAGGGAACAGGGTTATTGTTTGAAAATTCTCACTCCCTAATCATAAGAATGCGGCTTGAAAATAAAAAAAAATTCAGAGTTCTTCGCCGTTAATGGGTTAATGCATTTCACGTGCATGAATTAAATAACTTGATAAGAAATTCATTATATATACGATGTCATATACGACAATGTATACGATGTCGTATGCGACATCGTATACGGCATCGTATACGACGTCGTATATGATATCGTATGTACGAAGTCGTAATTTGGGATTGTATACGATAACGTATACGATGTCGTTTACGATGCCGTTAACGATGCCGTTAACGATGTCGTTAACGATGTCGTTTCTGATCCGTAGAAATCTGGTAAAATATCATATCATGTAGTATCAAGTGACATTTAAAGTTATTGAATAGATTTTTAATTTTTTACTGGAAGATGTGATTTGTGTAAAAAAATTACTGTCGCCTTCCCCGTTCAAAATTGAACAATTCCAGACTTCGGTTAAAAATTAAAGCATTCTTAAATTAGGATCTCGCAACAAAATCATTAAATTTAATGAAATTTCAAATTGGAGATCATGATTTTTAAAATTCAATAGTTTTAATCCACAGTGCAAAATGAATAACATGAAAATAGAAGAACAGCTGCATGTTGAGAACAATAATTATTTTGTAAGATGTCAAACTGTCAGAATCGAAATTCATCTTATCAAATTTGTTGTATGAGGTAGACATCGGTGCTGACAATAATTGTAGTGATGGTGATAATGGTGATGATGGTATTGCGTGAGTAGGAAACGCTTGTCGTTGGTTTTTCCTCAAATATGTCGGACGCAGGCGAGAAACCATTAAAGGCGTATCCGCAATTCGACAAAGGGAGACCGTTTTCATTTCGCGACCACTCTCACCTTTCCCCATCCACCATTCACCCATTTTCCTCCCCTTTCTGTCCACCTTTCTCTCGACTCAAAGCTCCAAGGACCGAAGGACAAAATTCTGGAATTCAGTTTACATTGATCAATTTTAATTGAAAACTCTCGTAAATCCATTCAGATTCCATTGAACAATGGTTTCAACATTATTCTTATTATGTCTGAAGGATGAAAGATTTTTATTTGAACATGATTATTTCTTACCAAATATTAATTCAGTGTAAATTTTACATTTATTTTGATCAAAGATAATTCCCTTGATTGAAAAATGTATAGAACCAGGATATCATTCTGCCCTCCTGATGGAGAAACTATACAACTGCATTTGGAGCGAACCGAGATATAAAGGCCCTGGAAACCATCGGCAAATCGTATTTCATAAACTGAGGCCAAACTCAGAAGCCATTTGCTCTAGTTTTTTCACACAATATCTAAAGAGTAGAGAAACTCCTGTTAAAGACCGCTTTTTTGTGGAAATTCTATTTTTTATGTTATAATCGAAAGATAAAATGCGCCCTATTAGCGGCACCGCGATAATACCATCACCATCATCGCAGTAATGGAATATTCTACTATTTATCTGAAAAGTGATTAGATGAAACAGTTCTCTACATCGGTTTTTGCTTTCGTGATTTACCATGCTTTTTACAGGCTATGCTGGAGGAAATTCGCTCGGTTCTGTTTTTTAGGCGAACCTAACGAAAAAACAAAAATCTACTATCCTTCAGGAACTAACTTCATAGTATATTTTCGTTTTGTCATTTGGTTTGTTCAAAAACAGAACCTAGCAGATCCTTCTCCTCTGGTGTGGCCAGTAACCGATGTAGACAACTATTTTATCTACTCCCTTTTTAGATAAATAGTATAGAACAATCTACTAATGCGATGGTGGTGTTATAATGGTGCCGCTGATAGGGTGCATTTTTTTCTTTCGATTATTATATAAAATATAGAATTTTTTCTAAAGAAACGGCCTTTACCGGAATTTCCAGTTTGCCTAATTTTTTGTATATATAAGTATGTGAATGCAAGACTGTGGATATGTTAGATATAGATGCACAATTTCAATCATTGTTGATAACTATTGAAGAATTTTTGAAATGTTGGCATTTCACATCGAAAAATTGGTATTTTCAAACAACAATCATTATAATTTAAGCAAGATTTGAAATCTTCTAACAATTTGAGATTATGTTAGTTTTTTGTTGTCGCAAATAGGTTTTTAAACTTTGAATATTGAAAACATTACTTGTTACTGTTTACAATTTTGTCAGAATAATAATCTTGAATTGTTTAAAATTTTAATGTATTGATACTTAACGTTTATATTTTCATTTTTTTTCTTTGAAAAAATCTTAACTAAATAAATAGCATTACAAAATAACAATTAAAACATTCAAAAAACGAGTCTAGTGAATATTTCTAAGCCTTGTCAAATTTTCTCAGAATTTAAAAATAAAAAGCTTAGGAATGATTAAAAAAATATCAATTTTTTCAATATCACCAGACGATTACCCGCGAAACGGGGGAAGAAACTTAACGTGTACATACATGTGCTATTTGATATCAGGAATTCGGCCTGCAAAATGACCAAAATCGACATGAAAAAAACACATCTGTACAGATTTGTTTTTGCATCAGGATTTGAGGACTTAGACTCTCCCTAACCATGGAATTTATCTAGAGTACAAAATATTTTAATAATTATTAGCATAGTTAAATTCGTCTTCTCACAACGAATGTAACGGTGTTAAAATTAATTTTTGATAAAAATGCGGTTGTATAGTTTCTTCATCAGGACGGAAGCATTGTCATCATATGAATAACGATATCTTTTGAATTTATTTGAAGAAAAGAAATGAAATCATTTATTTCAGTTCCATATCTTGAATGATGTCACTTTCGAGGACAGGCGTGTAAAAAAGTGAACAATTAGTAAGCAGCAATTATACTAACAACGGCATTGTCGAGTTTACCAATGGCTGGTAAAGTACTGGCTGGCATGAAGGAATTACAGTTTGTACCACGGATAATTTTCTATGGATGAAAGCGTCTCTTTTCGTAAGTCGCGCAAGGGTGAGAATGTATAAAGCGAGAACATACTCACGTACCTTTATTCGTTTACACGCAGACCGCGTATATAGGCACAAATTTGTGTTTTCCGTATTACATTCAACCGTATTCGTGCACTAAATAATACTGCGTAAATGAGGGGTTGGTCATTCAGCAGCTATAGTGGCATTGCGCTGTGAAAGTTCTGAGAAAAGCGGAAAATAAGTAATCAGCAATAAAAAATTCTCCTAATGAACCTGCTCACATCTCGTGTCAGAGGCAAACACAAGCGGTAGATAAATTCAACTAAAATTGGAAATAAGAGAATTTAACAAGGGCTGATCCAGAAAATTTTGCCCTTAGTGGAAAATCTTCTGGTGCTGGCCAGCTCTAGACTAGACCGTCCAGACTCTAATCTGACTCAAATCAGACGGTCTAATGTGGGGTTGGCCAGCACTGTAACACTTTTTTAAAGTCAGAGGCTAGGCGGTCTAGCCAGCCACTATCTAGACACTCCAGTCAGAGGTGAATAATTAAAGAATAACTAAATGAATGGTAAAAATTATACAATAATCAAATAGCAAATAATATATACATTATAAATAATAATTGAATGGCCAAACAATCATTTATTTACTTCTTAAAACCTGGTGTCAAAAATTGTAGGCCAAACTACACGGAAAAAATTAATCAAACAAATATATTTAAATTTTGAAAAATTCTAATTATTGAACATATTGATTAGTTCTCAAAATATCCTAGCTCATATATTCAATATAACCAATAATGAATAATTGGAGATATGTATTAGTAATTAAAAAAAAAATATGAAAAAGGGTAGTAAGTAACTAAATTGTATTTGATAAGACGTGGGTGGAAATATTTGCAAAAATTATGTAACATGGTGGGGGGTTAAATCACTTTATTACTACTTGTTACATTGGGGAGAAGTGGAAAATATGTGTTACGTAATGTATGGATGATCCCTAAGAAAAACGGAATGATAATTATTTTGTTCTCTTAAAAGAATCTCGGTTGCTGACTGTAAAGAACAGAAGCTAACAAACCTTTTTTATGATGTCACGTACATACAAGAGAATAGGGCATAGGTATAGAGGATTCGTAAAGAGAACACTATGTATATATATGCTCCGTGGCCACTCTATTCTCCTGCGTTTTCCATTATGTCCTTGTGAATGGGCTCCATTCGATACGAGATTCGATTCGACGTCCCGACACTTCGACTCTGTTCGAGCTGTCGATGGTAAAGCCAGACATGGACACCTCTGACAAAGGCCTTCGGAAAATCGTCAATCCCCAGAGACCATCGTTACTCTTATCTCACATTTATGATTCACTCCTAAAGTTAATTAAAAGACGTTCCAAAGAATGTTGTTTCTTTGTAAGAGAAAATACATTAGGAGAAAGTTTCAGTAAAAAATTACGTGACATTATAATGTTTTTTACAGTAGAATATAAAATGTGATCAATAACTATACATTGCTTGTGGTCGATTCTGAAACAATCTATTTAGATTAATACGTTTCACAAATAGGAAATAAAAGAATTCGAACCATCACACAGTTCTAAAAATGACTTCATAAACATCTTCTGTTAGCATTCATATTTCATAGTCTTCCCAGTAATAGGTCATCACCCAGCTTGTATTGCTAGATCTGTCCGGAAGGGATCCGGACTTTATAGTGTACCAGAAGTAAGAGTTAATTATGGTAAATCGCGATGATATTCCCTTCAAAGTAGATATTCCCTTCTTTTGGAAGCCACAACCTTCTTCCAGCTATCCTTCCACTTTCTGAAGCCCTCCTTGAAGTTACCTTTTGGAATCATCAACAATTGCTTTGTCGCATTATGTTTTATTTCCTCTACGTCTTGAAATAATTTCCTTTTAGAGGGCGCCGGTTGCGTTTGTTTTGTAACAATAAATTTAAAAAATGGGCCAACATTGAAACAATTCTTATTTTATTCATAATTAATCGACTGAAAGATGCTGTTACCACTATTCATCCTCATAATGGGGTACACTCTCCCAAAATTGAAAAATACGCAAGTATCAAAGAAAAAAATTGTATTTCATTGTTACAAAAATTAATCAAGAAATTATTTCATGATGCTAGAATAGTTATTTAATAATCCACCAACAGTATCAAGTGGTAAACTACCCCTAATTATACAATTATGTCTATCTTGTAATTAACAATTTAAAAATTCCACAATGATTCAACAAATGCTGACAAACGTAATGCAAACTCTACTTCATGAAAACTGAAACCTCACCAACCATCGCAATTACAACAATGACCTAATCTGGGGCTTTCTCCGACTATTGCGTAGTTATTTAGACAAATTTTCTTGGCTGGTCAAGTTCGAGAGACTTCCGTTCACAAATAGGAAATATCATTTTGATGAATTTAAATTTGCACAACTGCTATTTCGATTTTTTTTTATTGATTTTTTTTTTAAGTTAAGCGCTTGCTTTATAGCCATTAAGATGATTCTTTTACCATATGTAAGCCCCTGTTGTTGATAAATAAAGATGAAAATTTCTTTTAGGGCCATTGGCGAAATTCTATTTTGAAATCCAAATCAAATTATGCTTGGAAGTTCAACTTCGTTACATTATTGGAACAAATTATTTATTCACGAAATATACGAACAGAAGCAAAGAGAGTTTCTACTAAAAATTTTTCCTATTTGGCATTTGAACAAAAACCAACACAAACAAACATAACACATCAGTTTAATAGCATATTCCTCAATTTACTGTCGATTGATTCAGATGATACAATTACGAGTTTTAGTTTTCCAAAAGAATCTCAGTTTCCTTCGCAATAATTATTAAGATTAGTTACTACTGGCAGCGGTTTTTTTATACAAACAAAGATATAATCTTCATGCTATAGCAAAAAAATATAAGATTTGATTCGCTTTTTATCCAAAAATTTTTCCACAGTCATCACAACCATATCACATTACATGCTTTTGAAATTGAATAGTTTTAATTGTGGATGATAAAAATGTATACTATACAATTATTTTGATGTCCATCCAACATTCAATGCTTCCTACAAATTAAAATGTACATTATCATTCCATTGAATACATTCGTCTTTTCCAAATTTGTACTCGTAAACATTTTTGGAAGCATATTATCAAATTCTTCAACGTATACTATAAAAAAAATTATAAATATATTCTGAATCACTTTTCATTAAATTTGCTAATAAAGGAATGATGAAATTTAGCATAAATTAAAGGTTACTGACGGTGAGATGAATGCGAATAGATAAAATGACAGTTATAGGTATAATAAATTTAATTTTCACTGTGAAAGCGCAATATTCATAATTCAATACCTAGGAAAATGTCATTACCACGTTTCGGCATAAGCTACGCTGTCGAATCGCGACGTGATTTCGAAAGCGAGTGTTTACTCTGTCGAATGCAAAATTTCAATTAACCGTGTGCCACGGCCCGATTTGATTATCAAACTCGGCTTGATTACCGATTCAATTGTTGTAACGAATGCGAAGAGGAGCTTGCATCTATTTGCCTGCTCATCCATATACGCAATAGCTTGCATATATACCAAAGCTTATTCTTCGTCGATAGGTACTTCACTACAATACTTTTCTGTTTCTCTTATGATCCATTTTGTTTCTAATAGGACCAATCAAGTTTAAAGAAAGAATGTAGTAATACGAGATCTCCAATATTAAGCACGAAGGGACGCGGTTAGAGTTCGGATGGATGGCCGTTCGGGATTCTCGTTTAGTTGTGTTTTCCTTGCGTTGAACTACTTTCAAACGGGAGGTTTGACACAAGCAAAAAAGATGAATTCAAAAGAAACAGTGCAATTTTTAATCAAATAGATCAATCTTCCTGCCAAGAAGAAAATTTTTTAAAAGACAGTTTAATTTCCAACTAAGCAAGATGAACTTTTTTACTAAAAACTTCTCAACCGAACATGACGAATTTTCAAACAAAAAAGACCATTTTTTATTAGAAAGATGCAAATTTTCAACAGAACAGTTGAATTTCAGCCAAAAAGATCACTTTCAACAAAACAGTTGAATTTTTGACAAAAAAATGGAATTTCCCAACAAAGCAGTTGAACTTTCGAACAAAAAACGATGACTTTCTAACAAAATAGTTGAATTTTTTACCTAAAAAGATCAATTTACAACAAAAGGTCGAATTTTCAAACAAAAAAGATTGAACTTCAACAAGAAACAGTTGCAATTTCTTTTGATCAAAATTTAATCTTTTTTTGTTGAAAATGCAACTGCTTGATCAAAATTATTCGGTTTTGGTTGAGGATTTTACTATTTTGGTAAAAAATTGCTTCTTTTTAGTTGAAAATTCATTTTTTCAACTAAAAAGTTCAACTATCCGATTTTGGG
Source organism: Andricus quercusramuli (assembly GCA_932178445.1). NCBI lineage: Eukaryota > Metazoa > Arthropoda > Insecta > Hymenoptera > Cynipidae > Andricus > Andricus quercusramuli. The sequence continues at coordinate 675,840 of CAKNXH010001142.1, read as the reverse complement.
TTGAAAGATGGAAGATAATCTTTTTTGGTTGAAAATTCGTGTACTTTGCGGAAAATATGACTTTTTCATAGAAAATTGATCTGCTTGGTTCGTACTTTATCATCTTTTAACATCTTTTAAGTTAAAAATTGAACTATTTGGTTGAATATTCATCTTATTCTGTCGAAATCGCAATATTTTTAACGGAAATGTTAAAAATTTAAAGCGTTTCAATTCGAATATAATCTAGTACCCACATTAATTTTATTCAAAAGAATTTATTCCTCAATTTTCTCGAGAAACTTTCTTATTTCTCCTATTTTTCGTACATTTGGCCTATGAAGCCTGCTTTCGATATAGTTGAAAGTATTTTTTTAAATTCTTCTTGTAAGTTTGTTATATTTCATATTAATTTTTCAGCTTTAATTCGGTACGTAATACTTTCCCCACTTGTTCATCAATTATTAATATTAGGACTTGAAAAGTTTGTCTATCCACCTCGTACGTACAGGTTTCCCCTACTTAAAAATAAAAAAAACGAAAAGTTAACTTTGAAAAACTGTTTTGTTTTCTTCTTCTGAAAACATATTCTATTTTCAACTATCTCAAGAAATTCAGTTAGTGAATTAAACGAGCAAAGATGAGAACTTTAAGAGAAAATGCACCCTCGCCTCGCATAGCAAACTCCACCCATAGAATGCCGTCAGGCCCATAACACTCATGACTATGACGCTAAACGGCGTAATGTGACAATTTCGTTAAGCGTGGGTATGTACCTACGTTCCTACCGCAAATTCGCGTAATGTGATGGTGTGCTGCTCGAGGGCCATTAAGCGATCTTTCCGCGACAATTACTGTCAGTAGAGACATTGCAGCCTTCCTAAATACGAGCGACTCAGAATTCCTCCAATCGGCGCTCGTTTCTATATCAGGAATCTCAGAAGCAGGATTGGTGTTTAAAATGATATATTGCAATGTTTTACCCTCCTTGCAAGGTTCTAACAATATCTTGTTTCGGTTTATCTTGTTCAGTTAAAAATTCTGCAATTTGGTGGAAAACTCAATTATTTTTTTTAAGATGCAATTTTTTTTTATTTATTTGATAGATAGATTTTATTTGATTTCTATATTTGATTTATTCTAAACATCTACGTCTTTTGTTACAAATTCGTTGCATTTTTAATTGCAAATTAGTTTTCTAAACTAAACAATAAAATATTCAACTTTTGGTGGAAGATATATCTCTTTTCGTTAAAAATTAAAATATTGGGTTAATTATTTATCTTTTTTAGTTGATAACTGAACTATTTGGCCGCAAATGTGACCATTTGGTTGAAAATTCGTTTTCTTGGTTGGTTGAGAATTAATTTTTTCAACTCAAAATATAGCTACTCCATCTTTGATTAAAAACTGCAATTTTTAATAGAAAACTAATATTTTCCAGGTGAACATTCAACTGTTTACTTATAAGTTCATATATTTTGCTGAAAATTTGTACTTTTTAGTAAAAACTTGACAAAAATTAAACTCAACTTCTTAAACTCTTCTTGGTTAAAAATTAATCTGTTTTGGTTGAGAATTCATCTATTTTGTTCAAAATTAATATTTTTAATAGGTTATTGATTCAAGTGCAATCGCGGTGAGATTATAGCTTGTCGACGGTCTGACTCCTCTAGCGCACTGTACTAAGTCCAGTCCAGCATAGGAATCGTTCCTATACTTGCAACAGTAGAGAATGATCAGTCAAAAATAATTCACAAGGACACAGAGCGGCGGCTGTTGACGGGTCGATATAGTGACTTTCCGTTTTATGAACTTACATTTATTTATGTATTATGCATACATGTATTCAATAAGTTTTAAGCATCAAATTATAAACATTTATTTGCTGAAACAGAAAAAGTCAAGTTAGATGAAAAAAACGTAGTTGCTGAGAATTGAACCCGGGTTTCCAAGACAACAATCAGCTCCTGTATGCAGTCTGGTATTCTGGATGCTAAAGTAAGAGGCACTAAACGTCCTTATGGTATCATCAATCAAGCTTTGGATCGGTGCTGCCCGAACTTTATTGAGTGCCGGGAATCCAGGAATAGTTATTGAACTGCTGCAAACTCAGTTGAGTTCCCAATAGTACACGATACACTTACGATACATAGATTTCCATTATTGATGCTAGAAAGTATAGTAATTTACGCTTTCTAATCTTTTTTTAGGAAACGCACTTTTTAAGAGAGACTTTAGTTCTTCGTTTGTGCAAAGGTTGAAGCACTCAAATTTTAGGTGGTAACGCACGAATTGTATACAATAACTTTGAAGTATTAAGAGGTAAGGTTCTTTCCAGGAAAGATACAAGTTTTTAATGATTAGTGTGTAGTTTCGCAAACCTTCCCGTGTATTCTGCATCTATACCTGAAATTTGGTAATCATTAAACAATTTGTGTACTGAATATGGAACTCTTCAATCTCATTTTTCTCCGTAAACAATAATTTTGTTGGTGGAAATTTCAAATTTTTTGATGAAAATTTTACTATTTGGTTAAAAATTAATCTTTTTTGGGTAAAAGTTCAACTATTTAGTTTGGAGTCGAGTTGCTTTCTTGAATATTATTTTTTTCAATTAATCTTTTCCGTTCAAAATTTAAGTATTTTGTCGGAAATTATTTTTTTTTATTGATATTTTTGGTTGAGGATATAACTACACTCGGACCGCGAGTTAAGTAGCCCCGCATTTTATTTTCCGAGAATTAACGTCGCGCTGCAGTTTGAGATGAGAGGAGCCGCGGGGCTGAAAGAGGAGGATGTGCCTTTAGTAGCATAGCGATAACAGCGTCACGTGGCTTCACATTGCCTAAGTTCACTGTTGGTTTTCACACGGCCCTGACTGTTCACGTTCGGAGACCCCGCTGTAAGTCGAAGTTTTCCTTTTTCTATCACATCTTTTGTTCCGCCATTCAGCCATTTTTTACATCCATTCTTTCATACTTCCTCTTCCGCTTCTCTAGCCCCCTCCAACTCCTCCATCCATTCTTCCCACAATCCATCCTGTCCTAGAATCTTTACCACATTCTCTTACCAACTTCCTTTATCTTCCATTCCTCTCCTCCCATACATGCTCCCATGTTTCCTCTTTCCATTCACACATTCTGCATTTTATTTTCTCTTCCTTTTCTCAATACATCCCTCCCCTCAACTCGTTTCCTAATCTATATCTTGCTATTCTTGTCCATCTTTTCTCCCGATCCCTTTTCTAAATACTTTGGTACTTCTTTCTTCTTTATCATCCTATACCATTCATTCTAGTTTCATTCCTCAATCATCCCCCATCTTTCTATTAATTGTCTTTCTCTCTTGTTTTCCAGTTGTTCATAGTTTACTTTAGCTTTCTTTTTACTTTCCCTCCCTTAGCTTCGTTTCAAATTTCCATGCCATCTTTTCCGCTCTAGTACTCAATTTTTCCCTTTGCGCTTCTTCTCTCACTATATATTCTAGCGTCCTCCAGTCTACCCCTAACGTCCACCTTATATACATTTCTTGTGAACCCTCAATCTCTTTCCTTACTTTCTATCCCCATATCTCTGCTCCATTACCTAATACCGGCCATATCAGCGTATCAAATAGCCCCACTCTCATTCTCCAATTTTTTTAACCTTCTTTTTCATATTCTCCATATCTGTTTCATTATCCTTGCTGCTTTTTCTATTCTCCCTCTTATATATGAGCTCTATGATCTCCTTTCATTTGCAAGGTATATCCCACATATTCAAACTCTTTTACTTCTTCCAATTTTATTCCATCTCATCTACCCGCATATTCTTTCCTTCACCCCCTCCTTTTCGAAACCTTATTATGTTTGTCTTTTCTAAATTTAAATTCAACTTTTTACCATCTCAGTATTTCTCTAATATTGTAATTGAGCCCGCCATCCCTTCAACATCATCTGCCATCAACACTATATCGTCCGCGTATGCCAGTGTTTATATCTTTTTGTTCCTTATCCTGACTCTTCCCCATCCTTCTCTCTTCATTTCTTCCTCCAAGTCGGATATTAATATATTAAATAAAAGTAGGCTCAGAGGACATCCTTGCCTCACTCCTCTCACCAACCAGGAACTATCTCCTACTTGTTCTCCAACCTTCACCCTGCTTTTTGTCTCTCTCAAAATGTCCGATACCCTCTGTATTAATCCCTCCTTTATGCCCTTTTCCACCATAACTTTTTCTATCTCGCCTTGATCTAATGAGATAAACGCCGTCTTTTAGTTCACGAACCTACTTTTAATCCTCCCTTTTAATCCTCTTATTCACTAGATAGTTCATAATATATATATTGTTTATCACCCCCATCCCTTTTCTAAACCCTGTCTGCTTCGGTTGCTCTATCTTTATTTCCTTAACTTCTTTCCCTTACCTCTCCGATCAAACAATCACATATACTTTATACAATTTTGGCATCAGTGTCACTCCCCTATAATCTTCAACCTTCTTCCCTTTGCTTTTCTTCACTATGAGTACCACTACTCCTTCCTTTCATAACTCTGGATAGCTCATTTCTCTCCATACTTTATTGCACATTATCCATGCCCATTCCTTCAATTCTGTCCCCCCATATTTCCAGACTTGATTTGGAATCTCATCTATACCAGGTGCCTTTCCATCTTTCATTATCTCTAATACCTTGACAATTTCCTCCCTTGTAATGTCCTCCTCCTCATCTGTTCCCTTACCATATTTTTCTCTTTTCCTAACTTTCCTCTCTACCCCTCCTGAAAATTCCATTGAATATTTGTTTCATTCTACCATCTTAATATCCCGGTCAATTCTTTTTCTTCTTCTCTCTCCATTTACCACCTTCGAAGCCACTTCTTTTACCCCAGCTTCAGCAGCCTCTTCTTCAAACCTTTCATTTTCCTCCTCTTTTCTTTATCACACAACTCAGTATACTCCAATTCTTTCTCCCACATTTTTCCCCACTACTCGTCCCTTTTCTCCATTTTCCTAATTCCTCACTTCCTTCTTCTTCTGTTTGCATTCCTCATCCCATCCGCTTCTATCCCCTCCTTCACTAACTTCTTTTTTGCTTGTGCACTCTGATACTCTTTTTATTCCTCCTATCATTATTGCCATCTCCTCGTTTACATTTCCTTCTCTTATTTTTATATTTCTGACCTCTTCTTCAAACTGTTATTTATCTCCCATTGACTAATCCCCTCTTCCTGCTATTTCTACTTTTGCTTCCTCTGTAGCCTGATTATTATTACTCTTTTCTCCCTCTAATGTCACTATTATGGAAAAGTGATCCGAATCTATGTTATTCGCTAACTCTAGTTTTTTGACCTTTTCTCTTACCTCGTTGTCCACTACCACATATTCAATTACCGTTTCCATTCTCCCTTCTCAATGTGTATATTCCCCTTTTTCATCCTCCTCTATATTTACGTTTGGAATAAACCATCCTATCTCCTCTAGGCTCTTTAAAAATTTCTTTTCCTCCCCATTCAGTTTCTTGTCTTTGGATTGTCTTCCTTCCTCTCCACCTCATTCCCTTCCTACTCCATCTCCTGTTCTCGCACTGAAATCTCCTCCTATCATGAGCCTAATCTCTTGTTCATTTCCTTCCATCAGTTCTCTCATCTCCTCTAATTTCTCCTGCATATCACCGTTCACATAAACCTCAGTATATACCACCTCTCTTCTCCTATATTCATCTCTTCTAATATTAATCCTTTTTTCGTTCTTTCATCTCTTTTTCATCCTCTGTTATACATTCGTTAATTACTCCCATCACCATTCCTCACATCACCATTCCTCACATTGCTCTACTTTTGTATTCTTCCTCTTTGCATTTTGAACCTGCCATATGTAACCTCTTGGTAATCTTCCCCGTGCTCTTCCCCATCCCTTTTCATCTAGCTACGTATCCATCATTACTACTGCATCCCATTGTTGCAAATTTCTCATAGACTCCCTATTCTTTCTTTTCAAGTCTGCTATATGCCAGTAGCATATCCTCCAATCTTCCCTACTTTCGTTTCTCGCTTTTTTTTGTTTCCTACTATATCTTATTTCTATATCTCCCGTTCCTTTCTCTCCTGGTTTCCTCATTTTTACTCATTTTTACATTTTACCTCATTTTTACAAGCTCTTCCCTGTCCTCGTCGGAATCCACCATACACCTTCCATCTGTATTCTCCTAAACTCAACCCATGTTCCTCTTCCCTTTTTTCTCTCCTCTTCCGCTATTTTCCTCAACTGATACAGCATATTCGTTTCCCTCTTCGCTCATCTCTTCCTGCACATCGCACTTCCTCTATCCTCTACCTTAGCATCAATCTTTTTTTGTACTTCCACTCCTTCCCTCAGCTCCTGCCCGTCTAATCTTAGACACTTTATCACTATCTTCCATTTTCTTCCTTCTCTCTCTTTCTTTCCTATTTTTTGTTCTATTCTTCTCAGCCTTTTCTTCTTCTTATTCACACTCTCACCACCTCCAAACTCCCGGTTTGAGCTTTCTATTTTTATTAGTCTCTGCCTGCTTTTCTAGTCTTTGTTCCAACCTCTGCATCCTTTTCTCTAGCTTTTCCCTGACTTCTTCCCATGTCCTCATTTCTTCCCTAAGTTGAGCCATTTCCAGCTTAATTCCTTTCTTTATTTCCTTTCCCCTTTTCTCCTGCTTTTCTTCATATATACCTATTATTTTTATCATCATTCCGCGTGTTTCTTTCAATTTTCCCTCTTCCATCGTATATTTAGCCTCAGATCTGTTTCCTTCCTTGTTTTCTTACCTTCCTTGTCTTCACTGCTTCTCCCCTCTTCCTTTTGAAGAATGCCTCAATAGTTCCCACGAAGTTCGCACTCAATCTCTCCTTTTGTATTCCTTTCTTTCTTTGTTCTCCTACGAACCGCAAACCAACCTAACCTCGACTTCCACACAAATCTGTCTTTATCCCCAGAAATATCCTCACCTTTCTGTCAATTTCTCAATCTCTCAATTAATCTCTTCCAAACAAACCCTCCTACACATTTCCATAATCCACTCACCTCAAATTTCACCACAAATATCAGAAAAACTCAACATCAAAAATTCAGCGCTTCCTCACATTTTCATGCCGGAAACGGAAGTCAATTTATAAATTCCATTTTTTTTTATTTAAAAATTCAACCATTTGTTTGAACATTTATCTTTCTTGACTGAAAATTAATTTTTTCACTGAAAATTTATCATTACCGTTTTAAAAGTCACCTGTTTTCCAAAACATTCGACCTTTTGGCTTGTAAACTTAATTCTTATGTTTAAAATTCATCTTTTTGAGAAAAAATCAATCTATCTTGTTGAAAATTCTTTTATCTGGTTAAAAACTTGTCTTACGGTAGAAAATTAATCTTCTTTGTTGACAATTTTTACCAACCATATCCGTCAGAATATCATACATACATTTTGTATTTGAGATTTTGAAGTCAAATTTGCCTTTAAAAATTAATGTTCCTTTTATGCGATGATGATTGATTGATGTACGGTTTCATGACAAAAATCCAAAATCTGTAGTTTAGATCCTGAATCACAAAAACCCGAATATCTCCTCAAATAAGATGGAGAAAAAGGTCCTCTTCTTGCGGAACGTCACAATTAACATTCTGAAATTAGGTCAGTTGCTTCCTTGAGCAAAATTTTTACTGCGGTTTATTGAATCGCACACTTCAAACTCTTTTCCTGTTCTCGTCCTTTTCCTCTTCTTCTCGTTTCTTCGCTTGAATGATAATTGAATTAATAGAACCTAAGCAAAAATTTCAACATTTTTTGTTCATAATTCATCTTTTTTATTTGAAAATTCAACTGCTTTGTAGAACATTCATCTTTTTGAATAGAAAATTGGTGCTTCTGGATTGAAAATTCATCCTTTGGTAGAATAGTTGTCTTTCTAATTTGAAATTGAATTCCTTCTCAATAGAAAATCTACTGTTTTCTTTCCGGTTGGAAATTCTACTATTTATTTGAAAACTTGATTATTTTGTTGGAAAGTCATTCATATCAGAAAATTATATCCGAACTCATCTCTTTTGGTTAAAAATTCTACTATTTTGTGGAAAACTTCATTATTTTATTTAAAAATCATTTTTTTTTGTTCTTGAAATTCAGCTATTAATGTCTCATGAAACCCAAATAGAGTACCCTTTCTGGTCTTCGACTATCAGAAAATATTGTCCACGATGAGTCAGAAAAAATTAGAAGAAGAATTTTATAGTGTTGGAAGACAAAAAAATATTAGATTTTCAAAATACAATCAAAGATTAAAACTTATCGTGAAACTCTGCTACTGAACTTGAAATCTTTTGCTTATTGAACCCAAATAATGTACCTTTCCTTGTTTTCCATTATCGAAAAACTGCTACGCTGATGACTCAGAGAAAATTGGCATGTTTTTGGCACGCTGGTTTTTTATTGGAGGTTACGAACCAGCGATAGATTTGCACGTCAGAGAGCACCGATCACGACGACAATCATTTTGATCGAATATCCTGGGAACAATTATGGCAGTTACCTTCCAAGGTATCGACCTTTCCTTACTTTCCTTCTCCTCGCCTGTGATGTAGTCAGCCGAAGCCAAGAATTCGATCCCGAATATAGTTCGTTTTTCGAAGTCCTGGAGAACGATGTCAGGCCTCGAGTATGCAATGAAGACTGCTGTCCGAAACTCGTAGTTCCAGAAAATTCGAATCCAGAAATCTGGATAGTATGTGTAATGAGTTCTCAGGATGTACATGACATGCTCTGCATTTATCGCTGAGACATTATCGACGTAAAATGTGGTTAGGGTATCCTAAAGTTAAAATTATACCGTCCTGGCGTGTGAAAATGAAACATTCTGTGCCTGAATAATTTCCGGATGATTACAGGAGAAAAACGTTAGTTCCTTCGTTAAAGACTGCTCTACATTTTTGTAATAGTTTCCATGCATTTATTTCTTGAGGAGTTGTTAGCCTGGCCAGCGGCTTTGTAAAGGAAAGCTCTTTTTACAATCATCACTAGAGTCTTGACCACTTTCAGGAGTGGATCAGTGCCATTTACGACTATGTGAGCTGTATCTAGGATAATTTAGTTATGAACGCCTCAAAATTTAGAAGTCTTGAATTGAAACGCAAACTCTTCTGCATATGCATAATCTTACGCATAGCGATGTCAAGGGCCGTGAGCATGTTTCTTCCATGGAAGGACCCCAAGCAAGTGAAGTAGAACCTGCACGGCAAGAAAATTAGTCACAGATATCTTGGTCAAAGCCGAAAATCACAGTGTCAAATATCACTCATATCCAGAAACACAGGGTCCTCGGGAAGACCAGCAACTCAGCCACGCTTCACATGAATCCTGGTGTGATTGTCAAATCCAAAACCCATAACAATTTCTTCTGTGCACTTCTCGATGACACTGACAGAATTTTGAAGCTGATTTTATTCACAAGCATAAGTCTTCAGGTCATCCATATAAAATACATGATTGACCTTATGCCCGCGATGATTAGTCTCGCTACAGAGATGGGCGGTTTTGATATAACTGTTCTATAGACGGGTGTTGATCAATATGAAGGGAGGTAAAAGTACAGAGTTAGTCTACATGAGAAATAGCATGGGTGAAATGCTTTATCAGACATACGGGATACTAGATGCTTTTAGAGACTTCTTTAAGGACTTATTAAGAGGTGAAGCTATAGGGCACCACAACTGCAATATAGAACATGATGCGTTAGAAAATCCAATTAGGAAAGTCTGAAGTTAGAGAGACAATTAGGAATTTAAACAATGGTCAGGCTGCTGGTGTAGACAATATTTACACTCAAATGCTTAAATACAGTAGTGACTACATACCTCACAGGTTGTGCGAATGGATTCGTGCTCCATTTAAAATACGATTGACAATTTTTCTCATTTTTGTACGAGAAAAACCGACTTGGGAGAATGATTTTTATTTTAAATTGCTTCGAAAATTCCCTCTAATAATAATCTTAGTGCAATTCGTATATATTTTCAATAATGAATTAGGTACAAGCAAAAAAGACGAGGAAGACTCACGCACGGCACTTGTTGACAAACAGCTGGCTCTTGTATGTAGTTTTTAATGTCAAATAAGCGCAAAAAACTTACAAAAAATCATGAATCTCCATAAGACTTTCTAAGGAGTTAGCCCCTCATGCTCAGCCTGTACTCCTTGGGATATCCCCTTTGGGAATTCTGTTATTTTATTAAAAGTAGTGTAATTAAATTCTTTCACTCTCTTAAAAAAGAACGATACGTAGGACAGATAGGTCAATACAAAAAGCCAAAATAGTACATTTTGAAAATCAATCGAAGACTTGCAAAACATGTCGTTCAATCTGTAAATAAGCAGAAAGAACATGTCGATATGTACATATATCTTGGTGTAGAGGAAACACTAGTTAACATATGGAAAAGAAATTCTTTGAGATGGTTTGGGCATGATGAGGGAATGAAAGATGAATGATTATCGAAACAAGTGTATCAAGGTAGAGTAAATGGCAGTGTACCCAGAGGCAAACCACGGGAAGAATTATTAGAATGTGTAAATAACACCTTGATTCGAAAAGATATAAGAAGCCATAGAAACACACAAGCTTGCATGAAAAAATGCATGTACGTGAAGAAAGCTAGAGAGGTATGCCAGGACAGAAAAGTGTGGCGACAAATAGAGTGTCTGTGAAGTGAATGAAAAGTAAAAAGAAAAATGAACGTAGCCACATTTTTTCGGTACGTGTAGATACTTCCAATAAATAACACCAGAAAAATTTGCAATGCTTTCACTGCCCTTATTCTTCAATAACTAATTATCTCTTCAGTATTAGTCTCTTTAAAAAAAGCATTGGTATTTAATTTCCTAATGAACATCTCAAATGTTCAGAGAGACCTTGAATGTACCGTAAAGTAACTTCTAAATCAAATTTATTGTAAGTGTTAATCCATTTGTTTTCTATCAGTTCTATTATAAATCTCATTAATGACTTCATTAAAAATGTAATTAACAAAATATAGCCAATAGTTATTATGTACTGATATTGTTTTTAATTTATTTAAATTTTCTTTTCTAAATTGAATATCACTTAATTTGACACATCTATCAACTAAACCTTTCATTAATACAGCTTTATGACCAAATAAATTACACTCGAACTTGGATTGTATATAATTCAGGCTTGATCTGCAGTTGGTCTTGAAACTATTTCCAGACCGTCCGAACGTGAATAGTCAAGACCTTGTGAACCCTTTCCAATTGGGATACATAATATTAAGCAATGTACTCGAGTGAGTACCCGCGCATTGTGCCTTTCTGCTACGCGGCTGGTGTTTCACGCTTTTCGGTGCATACCCTCTCTCGCCACCGAGGGGCACCTATCTCCGCCCAAAATCGGCAGCAGCGTTTCCGGAATTATTGAATCCAAGCTAAGTAAACCCAAGTTCGAGTGTATGTGACTTGTAATTAAGGTACCTCCCAGTCCAAGAGGGTTTATTGTACCAATTGGCTAATAAATCAACATTTGGATTACTATTGAACACATTTTTGAAAAAACATGAATTTTGTCGAAAGGAGCAATTGCTAGAATGCCCTCGACATCAACATATTTTTTATAAAGGATAGGTGTGAATTCTAACAATTCAAGAGCTTTTTTTTAACATCTTGTCAAATTAAATCTGAAACTACTGGACATAAAGACGAACCCATAATATTAAAAACAGTTCTAAGAAAATTATTGAATGGGTTCTTCGAAATTTTTTCTTAGCACATGTTCAAGTTCCCAATAATTTTTTATAAACGAACTAGTGTTTATAGAAACTGGTTTCAGAATATTTAAAAAATATTAAGATAGAACCAACTGTAGAAACAATAAGTCTCCAAGTTGAATTAGGTTTGTGGACCTTTGGGAGAGCAAAATCTTCTGCTATAACATTATTGTGAGTTTTTATACAGTATGAACATTGATCAGTAATATTAATCTTTTGTTCTTCCACCTATATTTTCATATATATTTCGTCACATATTTGTTATACTATATATTTATATATTTTTACATATTTTTTATATTATATATATATATATATATATATATATATATACTTATTTTCTATTGTTCGAACCATACTAATTTTCATGTTTTTTCAAATGTTTTATTATAGTCATCTCTATTAGTTGCAACAGTTGAACTATCCTTATCGGCTTTTACAAAAAGTAAATCTTCATGTTCCACTTGAAAATTTTCAACTAACTGGACAGATTTTTTAAATTTTTCAAATTTATTTTTTAAATTATTATGATTTGAAACTACTTGAGTAACAGTTGTTCGAATATTAAATTTCAAATATTCTTCTTCGATATTTTTTATAGAATTCTCAATATTTGCAAAGAAACTATTAATAGGAATTTTATTCACATTTAAAGGACCACTGAATTTGTCACCCAAAATGTTAAAGTTTCAACAAACTCATTGGGGATAGTAACCTTAATCTTTTTGCAATATCTTCTTATTAAATTCACATTTTGTTTTCAACCTGGGCTTACAAGACGCCGAATTTTATGAATTTTTGGGTAAAATTGATCTTTTTCAGTTGAGAATTCAGCAGTTTTGTTGAAAATTCATATTTCTTGATTGAAAATTAAGGTTCTTGCTGAAAATTCTTATTTTGTGTATGGTGTGAAAGCGTAATAATGTTATAATAAAACATTCGACTTTTTAGCTTGAATTTGTTGAAAAATTTTCTACTTTGTTAGGAAATTATTCTTTTTGTTTAAAAGATCAGCTATTTGGTAGAACAATTAACTATTTTGTTGAACGTTTGATTATTTTGTTGAAAATTCAACTATTATGTTAGAGTCATACTTTTTGGTCGAAAATCTAGCACTTTTGTTGTGAATTCCTCTATTTGAATTAAAAATTCATCTCTTTTGACTGAAAATAAACATTTTTTTCGAAAATTCAACATTTGAGTTAAGAATTCAAATGTCTTTTGAAAATTCGCCTTTTTGGCGTAAAATTGAACTATTTGCTTGGAAATACAACTGCTTAATTTTTTACTACGTACCCCTCCCTTTTTTCAACAAAATATTTGAATCCTCAACCAAGAAAGACTCTTCATTCAATAAAGGATAAAAATTTCATTCAAAATGTAAAATTTTCAAGAAAAAAAAAATAACTTTCAGTTAAATAATTGAATTTAAGCCAAAAAGATTAAGTTTAAAATATTCGATTTGTAACCAAAAATGAAACAGTTAAACTTTCATTTTAAGAAATTAAGTTTTAATATAAAGAAACAAATCATCTACAAATTAGTTGAATTTTCTACAAAACTATTGAATTTTTAAGACAAAAAGACGAATTTCCTATACAAAATAGTGGAATTTTCAATCAGATAATATGAAGTTTTGACAAAAATGATGATTCTCAATCAAATAGTTATATTTTGAGTTGAAAAAAATTAGTTTTCACCCCAAGAGTATTATTTTTCTATCAAAACAAGAAAAAACGAATTTTCAACAAACTATAGTAACCAAGTAGTTGAATTTCCAAACTAAAAAAATCAATTTAACACTAAAAATGGAATAGTTAGATTTTAGCATGGAAACTTTTTGCAAAACTTAAAAAAAATGACGAATTTTCTATACAAAACAGTTCAATTTTAAATCCGAAAATAGGAAATTTGATCCTAAAATTTCCATTTGAAAAAATTAATTTTTTCCCAAAGAAGAGTAGCTTTAACAAAGTAATTCAATTTTCAAACAGAGATAAATTTTCTACTAGAACTATGAATATTTAACAAATATAAATAAATTTGTAAGAACAAAGTTCAACTTTTAACGAAAGAGTTGAATTGAAAACCAAAGAAGACAAATTTTCGGCAAAAAAGTTGAATCCTTAACCAAAGAAAATTAATTTTTAACCAAAAAGTTGCATTTTTAACCAAAAAATTTAATTTTTTACTAAAAAGACGAATTTTCGAACAAATCCATAAATTTTTCACCAAATTGTTGAATTTGCAACGAAGAAGATTAATTTTCTACCGAAAAGACGAATTTCCAACTAACAGTTTAAGAAAGGTCACTTTTCAATCAAAAATGGAATAGTTAAATTTGACTGTGAACCAATAATTTTCAATTTAGAATTTATGCGAATGTTTCATAAAACTGCTGAATTTGGTAACAAATTGTTGAATTTTTAATCCGAGAAGACGATTTTTTAACAAAACAGTTAAATTTTCAGTCCAAAAGTATTGACTTTCAACAAAAAAATTAATTTTCAAACAGTTGCATTTTTAATCAAAAATTTGATTTTTACTATGAAGACGAATTTTCAACAAAATGCATAGATTTTTAACGAATTTGCAGGGTTGCTTATGAATAATTTAAGACTTCTTTAAGTTGGGTTTTCATAGATTTACCCACAAATAGTTTAATCTTTAACTAGAAAGATTAATTTTCTACCAAATGACGAATTTTCAACAAAATAGTTGCACTGTTAGTTTAAAAAGATCACTTTTTAATCAAAAATGAAATAATTAAATTTGATTAAGAACCAATAATTTTCAATTTAGAACAGCGAATGTTTTATAAAACTGCTAAATTTTCTACCAAAGTGTTGAATTTTCAATCCTAAAAAAACAAATTTTTAACAAAACAGTTGATTTTTAAACCCAAAAATGTTATTTTTCAACAAAAAAGTTAATTTCCAAACAAACAGTTTCATTTTTAATAAAAAATTGGATTTTCCACCAAAAAGACAAGTTTTCAACAAAATGCGTAAATTTTCAACCAAATAGTTGAATATTAGTTTAAAAAAGATCACTTCTCAACCAAAAATGAAACAGTTGAATTTGATTAAAGAACAAATAGTTTTCAATTTAAAAACGAGTGTATTATAAAACTGTATAATGTTCTACCAAATTGTTGAATTTTCAATCCGAAAAGACGAATTTTTAACAAAGCAGTTGAATTTTCAAACCAAAAATATTAATTGTTCGTGGATACGTGTACCGAAATTTGGATACAAATAGCCAGATTTTTCGGTACGAATAGGGGAAGCTGGAAAAGGGGCTATTTGTACGGAGAATTCGGTATGAATAGCCGGATTTTTGTGCAGTCACACCCATATTTGTATCGAGATTTCGGTACACGTGAACACTTTTATATTATTATTTTTTTTAATTCAATTTTCAAACAAACAGTTGAATTTTTCATGAAAAATTTGATTTTTTACCAAAAAGACGAATTTTCAATAAAATACATAGATTTTTAACCAAATAGTTGAATTTTCCACCAGGTAGAATAATTTTCTACTAAAAAGACGAATTTTGAACAAAATAGTTCCACTTTAGTTCAAAAAGATCACTTTTTAATAAAAAATGGAATAGTTAAATTTGATTGTGAACCAATAATTTTCAATTTAGAAAAGCGAATGTTTCATAAAACTGTTGAATTTTGTACCAAATTGTTGAATTTTCAATCCGAGAAGACGAATGTTTAACAAAACAGTTAAATTTTCAGCCCAAAAATATTGTTTTTCAACAAAAATGTTAATTTCCAAACAAACAGTTGCATTTTTATTAGAAAATTGGATTTTTTCACCAAAAAGGCGAATTTTCAACAAAATGCATTAATTTTCAACCAAATAGTTGAATATTAATTTAAAAAAGGTCACTTCTCAACCAAAAATGGAACAGTTAAATTTTATTAAAGAACCAATAGTTTTCAATTTAAAAGCGAATGTATTATAAAACTGGTGAATGTTCTACCAAATTGTTGAATTTTCAATCCGAAAAGACGAATTTTTAACAAAGCAGTTGAATTTTCAAACCAAAAATATTAATTGGTCGTGGATACGTGTATCAAAATTTGGGTACAAATAGCCAGATTTTTCGGTACGAATAGGGGAAGCTGGAAAAGGGGCTATTTGTACGGAGAATTCGGTAAGAATAGCCATATTTTTGTGCAGACACACTCATATTTGTACCGAGATTTCGGTACACGTGGACACTTTTATATTATTTTTTTTTATTCAATTTTCAAACAAACAGTTGCATTTTTTATCAAAAATTTGATTTTTCACCAAAAAGACAAATTTTCAACAAAATACATAGATTTTAAAACAAATAGTTGAATTTTCCACCAGGTAGAATCATTTTCTACCAAAAAGACGAATTTTTAACAAAATAGTTCCACTTTTAGTTCAAAAAGATCACTTTTTAATCAAAAATGGAATAGCTAAATTCGATTGAAAACCAATAATTTTCAATTTAGAACAGCGAACGTTTTATCAGACTGTTGATTCTTTTACCAAATTGTTGAATTTTCAATCAAAAAACACGAATTTTTAACAAAATAGTTGAATTTTAAACTCAAAAATATTAGACTTCAACAAAAAGGTTTTTTCAAACAAACAGTTGAATTTCTAACTAAAATTGTGAATCTTCAACAACAACAAAAAATGAATTTTTAATAAAGCAGTTCAACCTTCAACCAAAAAGTTGAATTTTCAATCTGAACAGATGAATTTTTAAGTAAAAAAAAT
This sequence comes from Andricus quercusramuli, assembly GCA_932178445.1. Classification (NCBI taxonomy): domain Eukaryota; kingdom Metazoa; phylum Arthropoda; class Insecta; order Hymenoptera; family Cynipidae; genus Andricus; species Andricus quercusramuli. The sequence continues at coordinate 659,302 of CAKNXH010001142.1, read as the reverse complement.
ATATATAATTGAACTTTAATTGAAAAATATTGATAAATAAAGTAGAATTTATGGCCTTAATTTGGAAAGTTATTTTAAAACATGGGGAGAGCTCGTCCCAAAACCCCTTTCACATACGTGTCAAAATATAGTCTCCAATGATAGGTCAATTCAACAAAAAAATTCGTCCAATTTAAAATTTGTCGAAACGTTTCGGCTGCTATGTCAGCCTTCATCAGTCAAATATTTATTGCTAAAGAACAAAATAAAAAACAATAATTTACATAGAAGTTAAAACATTCACAAACATTATTTACAAAATTCATATAATTAAAAGGAGAGCATACCTGATATTGTAATGGTAAACAACATCAACAATTCATCAAATTAAAAAACTCCATCAAAACAGTAAAAATAGTAAACTTATCAAAACTTCAAAATATGTAAAATAAAAACAAAACTTAAATTAAGAACGAAGAACAGATACCATTACTGAGTCGTTGACGGATTACAGTGTCAGACTGAGGATGATAATGGTAGCCTTTTTATTGTTCAAATTAGACCATTCTCTTAATAGTGTTGCAAAATAATCTCCATAAAACCAAGAAATAGCCAAGAAGAAATCCCAGACACGGGCTGTATTAGTGAAATTCATTGTTGATAATAAAGTCACGACCTTGTAGAATATGTGTCAAAATATAGTCTCCCATGATAGGTCAAATCAATAAAAAATTCGTCCAATTTAAAATTTATCGAAACGTTTCGGCTTCTATGTCAGCCCTCATCAGTCAAATATTTATTGCTAAAGAACCAAATAAATGTTTTAACTTCTATGTAAATTATTCTTTCTTCTTTTTTTCTTTAGCAATAAATATTTGACTGATGAGGGCTGACATAGCAGCCGAAACGTTTCGAAAATTTTAAATTGGACGACTTTTTTATTGATTTGACCTATCATTGGAGACTATATTTTGACACATTCTACAAGGTCCTGACTTTATTATCAACACCCTTTCACATACATTCGTTGAAGAAAATTCACAATCGCCCCCTCCGCAAAATTTGTTGGATTCACCCTTGCCCCCTCCTATGTGACACGTTGTGACGTTTGGTTGACCCCCTCCCCCCCATCCTCACACAGTGTCATGTAATATTTGGACGCTACCAAAACATGTTGAGGTAGGAGGAGGTGAATTGTGGGAGGGGGTAGACTACGCACATGCAAAAAAAATTGTTTCTACGAGGATAATTTGATGTAATATGATCTAAGAAGAGGAATTGTGGATCATTTTGATGGCGTGATCCCTGCTCCAGCGAGGATGTGGCAACAACGGGGAACGTGATCTGGTGGCTGTGGGAGCACTGGCCACGAGAAGGAGGCTGAAGCTAAACACCTGAGAGGAGCAGAGAGTGAGCGTGGTTCTGAAACCCTGAAACCAGTGCGTGTGGTGCTCAGGTATTTTCGAGTCTTAATTCCTTCCGCGTTCATGGCTTAAATATCAGACGTATCATTTACCGGCCGAATCGCTCTACATTCTACAAATTCGGCGTGAGTCACTCTTTGTTGACACGATTCAATTTGTTGTGATTCGATACTCAAATGTTATAGAAATTCACTCTAACGCTTCATTGCGTCATTTGCTCCGAAAAGTTGCTCTTCACTCCTGTCTGGAAAATCGAGCGGTGAATGCAGGTGTCTATCGAGAGACTGTCGCACGAAAATTGATTGACTTATATTTACGGAAATAGTGTAGAAATTTTCTTTTTTGGAGAATAATTTCGTGTGGTTTTATTTGTGTTAAGTGTCTTGTGAAGGTTCGAATGAGATTGTTAATTGTTTACCAAAAATTGTGAAAACTGATCAAGATTAAACAATTCGCAGTGCCCTGGAATAAGAGGTTTTGTGGAGGTATAATAAATGAATTGAAGGTAACTATTTTGTTTTAAAATTTGAATCTATACCTTTGCATGTATGTTCTTTGTATTCGTGTTTTTTTAATGTTAATTGTCAATAGAAAGCTTTTACTTCTTATAGACGACTCTCACATGTGAAGGGAATATATATTCAAAACAAACTGTAGCGCTCTTTCATCGAAAGAAAAATGAAACGATTTTCTTTCACAATATCAAATTTTTTGTGACATAACTACGGAAATAATTTCCATACAATTTTTTTCAAGTAGGAGTATATAAAACTTCTATTTTCTGAATTTTCATGTCCATAAGATATTATAATAACTACAAGGGAACTGTTAATGTTATGGAAAACTGTTAAAAATAGGGGAGACTTTCCAACGCTGGATAATTGTATATAAAAGCAAAATGCCTAAAGTAACCTTAATTTACAGATTTTGTATGTTTTACCTTCACAAAAATGCACCAGAAAACGAAATTTCGTGTTCTAATTATTTATAATAACAAAAATAAACAAAGCATATATTTTTTTAAATGAACAAGTTTAAACCTTGTTGTAAAAATTCGTATTTTTTTTTAATGAACGAAACCTTTTCTCAAAGAAATTTTGTTTGATAATATATGTTGTTTGGTCATTAAACTGTAATACTTTAACTCCAGAATCAGATATTACATGTCAAATAATTGCTATAAACATATTATTTGAGACTATCATTCTCCTACTGTTAGGTTCGGATTTCCAACAATTCTTCTGCGTCAAATAGCAGTGTGCATGAAAACTCAAAATGCTTTCATTTCTTTAATTCTTGTCAAATATTCGCAATTAAGTTAATAATATAGAATGCGGCAACTGAATTGTTATTTATAATGAAAGTGCGACGTACGGGTGGAACTTTTTCCAAAATCCAGTCTAAATAGTAGAAATTTAATGCTAGTCCAGTTGATTTTGTAGGTTAGGTCTGTTATTTGTTTGCTTAATTGATCTTTTCGACTTAAAATCCAGTCATATATTTGATCAACTGGAAGAAGGTATCATGTTTTATTATTTAGAGTCAAAAATTCATGTTGAACTTATTTTGAATTTGTGTAAAATGGAAAATATGTTTATTTATTTTATAACAATTATTGTGCAATCAATTAATATAATAATAAATCATCATATAATATCATAATATAAAATATATAAATATATGACAACATCATAATAATATAATAATATAAAATTTAATTTATTTAAATTGATTACAAATCAGAATATTAAATAACAATGAATTATCTGATTTTTCTTGTAAGTGATTAACATGAATGTATATGAAATTTAATATACACGCTCTTAATGGCGATTTCATATAATTGATGTATTAATTTTAATACACATTGGTATATTAAATTTCATATTATTTTTAACAGTGTATCTGCAATAATTCAAAAATTCAAAAACTAGCAAAATCGAATTTAATTAGGTCGAGTTAACATTTGTGAATTAAAATTAAGTGAATATATGTGATTTAAAATTCGAACGACAAGAAAATGATATATAAATCGTAAATAGTGAACATTAACAATTTTAGGTCAGGGTGACAGAGAACTTATTCATAATGTAGTAGCTACTATGTTTGTCGGGTTGTCATTACTTTACTATACAGCAGAAATAACGGCATTGAAGTATTTTTTATCCTGCCTAAACGACCTTGAAATATGAAAAAAAAATTAAGTCTTTATGTATTTTTAATATATTGCAACAATAATATGTTTAAATAAGGAATATAGATGTGATGTTAAATCCTTCGTGTAATTAACGTCTGGGAATATCAGATTAAATAGAATGGAATTAAAACCAACCATAGAAAATTAATAGTGTTGTGATAATGTTGTTGAGTGCTAGTATAGTGTGCAAAACATGTGTCTAAAAATGATGTTGAAAAGAAACCAATAAAAATTACCCATCATATGGGATTTTTTTTTAAGTTAGAAAATTAGAAAAACTTCATTATACGTGTATGGGAGAGTGGGGTTTGGTGTCCGGGTGGGGCATGCTGTCAATTACAAAATAAGTTCACGTTTGTTGATTTCCATATTATTATTTTTGCATGAAATGACTTTCGTTGTTTGGAAAAATAGTAGAAGAGTTATTATGAAAAAAAAACAGTTCTGTCGAAACAGATGGAAAAGTCTTTGGCTGAAATTAAGCACTTACAGTATATTTTGAAATACTTGAAGCATGAAAATATTAGATTCTAATAGGTGAAGTATTTTTTTAAACTTCTGGTATCATAAATTGTTTTTATAAACGTTCTAAATGTACTAAAATGTATAAAATCATGAAACATGACATACGGGGCATGCTGTCTGCAAAATTTTGTGGAAATGGTAACAGTGCTTGATAACTAACAGGTCGGTCATTTGATCGATAATGCAGAAAAACTCAGAAATTTATTTATGTCTGTTCTGTCTAATAAAATTCGAGGTTGTCAATAATAAAGTTATACAGATAATGGAAATCGAAACGCGATTTGAAGTTATATGTAATAATAATACGATGAGTACCAAGTTTACGTTTAATTACTTTAAAACAGACTATCATCTGAAATTCGTGATTATAACAAACAAATATAAAAATTGTCGTTATAAAGTTTATAAATGTATTTACATCCCTGATTATAATTTTCTATTAAAATATACTTGAAAGGATTCTGTTTCCTTAACCGCTAAATTTAATGTTTTATTCCTTTGAAAGCTTTGAAAGTGACCAGCATGTAAACTTTGAGGTTATAACCTAAAAAGATAAAAACTTATTGTTATAACGTTTTTTCCATTCCTAATTATAATTTACTTCATTTATTAGGGTGGCCCTGATCACATGGGTTGAACAATAAGTCAATGAATAGGATTTCGAATATTATTGATCAATGCCTGTTTTAAATTTTCGCGCCTTTGATACCTTTCGGTGTACAAGATATCTGTTGAATGAAAATGCAGATCTTCACACGCTGAATAGAATTTTCAAGAAGAAGTGGTTATAGCTAGGTTTTGCGACATACTTCACTTTGATTGATAAGAAAACATTTATTTAGTGTTGATCATGTCTCGAGTAATTTTTTTTCGTTACATTATACATTCAAGAATTATAATATTGTACGCTTTTTATTCCACAACGTTCATATTCATGAAATAAACCGGCAGTAATATGAGGGACACCATGCCCCATGATATGGGGTACGCTGACCGAAATCCAAGACAAACGAATTAATTATATATAAAATAATGACGTTAAAAAACGGATTTGAGTAATGACATATGTAACCTGATAATGTGAACTTCTCGCCAAAAAATACAGACATCAAAATCACATTTCAATTATAATTTGAAGGACATTTCATTCAAAGCCTGACACCATACCCCACCCTCCTCTACCGTGGCACGAATAGGTGGATTTTTCGGTACGAATAGCGAGACATGGTAAAGGGGCTACTTGTAGAGACATGAAAAAGGGGCTACTTGTAGCGACATTTCGGTACAAATATTTGGATTGTTGTTGTGATTTTTCATTTTAGGAAATGTCGATTTCCCCGATTTAGTGTTTAAGAGATGTTAAAACAACCCTTAAAATAAAGCCAAACACTTTTCGCGGTAAGAAACACTTCCTGCGCTTACTTTCAAGTAATATTGTAGACAATGGTTTAACAGGATATGTTGTGATTCGTTTTCCGATCTGAATAATATAATCTACAAATCTCTCAAGATTTTGGCTATTTGGAACTGTCGATTTTCTTCCTTGATTGCTTATAGGATGTTAAGGCAACCCTTAAAATAAACCCAACAACTTCTTATGTTATAGGATATATTTCCTGCGTTTGTTGTGAATTGTTTTCCGGCCGGAATATTATATAATCAAATAATCTTCCGTGATGTTGGGTGTTTGGAATTGTTGATTTCCTTGCTTGAATCTTGAAGGAATTCAAAAATAAATCCAACATCTTCTGCTGTACTATATTTCCTATGTTTATTTTGAATTGATTTTCGTAAGAAAATATTGATTTCCTTGCTTGAATCTTCAATGTATTTAAAAAAAAAACCCTTTAAATAAATTCAAATACTTTTCTTGGTAGGGGATGTTTCCCACATTTATTCTACAGTAATTTCTGACCATAATAATTTAATCGAAAAATCTGCTGTGATTTTGCCTTCGAGAAAATATTTATTTCCTTGCTTGAATCTTTAAGGCATGTTAAAACAACCCGCAAGCATCCTGTAGACACAAAATCGTGAATCTGTCAAGTTGCTGGGTACAAACTTTTTTTTCAGTCGGGCTGAGTAAAACTGTCCATTTTTCTGAAAATTTTCTTCTAAATTGTTAATTTGCAGGTTCGAAATTACAATTTAAAAAATGGAATATTTAGACATTTTTATAAGGAGCCATTTTCTGTACAATTGCACGGAGTAAATGGATGTTTGATGGTAGATGTTCAAAGCATAAGATAGTTCCACCAAACATACATACATTAACACGAAATATCTACTATCTTTTTGAGGTACCGTAGGCTTAAATATATTTTCATGTTAAACTGAAAGTCTGAAATATTCAAGATGTAAAACTCCAACAGGAAAACACGCTAGACCACTGTCAGCCAGTTTCTGAAGCTGATAATCAAAATGTTGTTTGATGTCATTTCGTATCGTATGTGAACTTTTGAAGAAATGATAATTATCAATATTTTGTTTGCAAATATTAATAATGCTGTAAATCGTTTGAAAAGAGTGAAATATTTGACGCAAGAGCTGTTTCTTCTTCAAAACATTCTTCGAGGTAAGAACGCTCTGCGTTGCATATCTTTAACAGAAACTAACCTTCAACTTCTAGATGGCTGTCCTAGGTTAGGGTGGGACGAGATGGGCATATGGGGTGAGATGAGCCACTCAATTTGCTCGTAGGCTATCATTTCTTTTGTAACTGTTCTTTGTAGTAATATCAAGGAGAACGTTAACAACCTTTTTTAAAACAAATTTTCGCTCAATGTTGAATAAATTTGAAAAAAAAACGAAAGTAAAAATTTTAAGACCTGTATTCTGCTATTTGTTATTTGCTTAGAAAGTTCAAGAATCACAGAAAATCACATATTAGATCTTTCCCAGTGGTTATTTAGATAGCTTATTTATTAAACCTTATGTTTTCAACATATTTATATATAATTGTAAAACAGAAATAGGTGAAATTTTGATTTTATTTGAAAGTGTCATATGGGGCGGAATGAGCCACTATTCAGCGCCATGTATTGAACCAGTCTATAGTATTTGGGAGCTTTCTTACTGTAGAATTTGACTTTTACTGAGTATATGTACCTGGGTAAGTCAAAAAATTGTTCTATGTATTTCTGTAATACAATTATTAAAAGAAATGTAAATATGAATCTTTTTTCAGTATTCGCTGTTTATTGTAGAGTTAGTTACGGTGGAGGTTAGGATTAAGGACTGCGTCATTTTAACGTTAAATACTTTAAATGTTCCGCAAAATTTTTGAAAAATACGTGTAAGAAATGTTTTTGTTTTATAATACTCTAACTTAACAATACACTTACTTATAAATAATATATAATAAGTCATTTAATTAAGTGTCCCATCCCGTCCCAGGCATCAGGCGATATGAGCTAAGCGCACTACTTTTTTATTTTCGTTTCTAGTTCCGCAATAAACTTATTTGTTTACTTTATTATTAGCAAAATTAAAATTGAAAAGTATTGTAGAATGCATATCTATAACGATTTACTTTCAAGCAATATGAATTGGCAGATTTTAATTACTGATTAAATAAATACTCTAGATAAACATCTAGATGTTAATGGTAAACGTCCATTTTTCTCCGTTACCCTAATACGCATTTGAATATATATTTTTCTTGAAACATTACAAATTTGTACAGTTGTCTACCGGTTGCCGAAATACGTTTTAGTAACATAACGAAAAAAATCATGCTTTGAGCTGAAATTAATAGAACCACGAGTCAGAGTTATCCGTGACTGATGACAACACAGCGCGTGTCGACGTAACAGGCATTCCTGTCGCACCAACCGTCGACCCATTCATTCGGATGAAAAAACAAAACCGATTAAAGTACAATTGACGCTAATTGCGCGATTAATATTTGATTTGTCCATCCATGCGGAACAAGCCAGCCTGGTCCGATCTGGTAGCAAGCATCGCTTGATTCCCTTTTAATTAGTTCGGTTTTGTAGTTTTCGAACGCACCAACACCCCGTCGATTGTGAGTTTGTGACCTCATGGGGTGGTGTCCAACGGACATTATTTTTGCTTTGCCCCCGTTTCAACCGTTGGATTCTTTTTATCTCTCCGTCCGTTCGCACGTTTTCCCAATGACTTTTATGCGAAAAAAGATAGATAATCGAGAACAATGTGCAACGTGCAAAGAGGTTTTTGTGTAGCGTTAAATTACTATTTGATAGGACAAAATTGCGGGAAAAAATTGTATAAAGAGTCGAGTCTAGTGTTTGTTTCCTCGTTTAGCTTATAATTGAGAGGCCGGATTAGGGTGTTCCAAAAATCTACTTCCGATTTTTGGTGATATTAGTGAGAACTGAATAATGAAAAAAATGACTGGGTTTTAAAGCAAAAGTTCTGTCGTATTTTCTTATGTCTAGCAATATTAAATATGAGTTTCATATTCAGTCTTTTTATTACTTGTTGTTTTTAGATTGAAAAATGGAAACATTTATTTTTCACCTGGCCATGTAAGTTTTTTCCACTGAGAGATTCTTATGTCTTAAGGAATCAAATTTTAAGGAATCAATTTGCTTTTAGGTTGAGAGTACAAACAAGTTAGTGCTACCAACAAAACAATTTTCAAATAAATAAGCAAGTTCATGCCTTTTACCAATATAACCAAATAAAAGTATTCGTTGTTTCTTGGCTATGATAGTTGGTAGTAATAACTGCCAAGCTTGCATGTTACATACGACACAGTTTGGAGCTTGTACACTTCTTATAACATAATGAGAAATAATCACTTAAAATGTGAATATTCACCTCATACCAGAACAGTACGATCTGAATAAAGGGCAACATAATCAAAAAGTAGAAAATATAGGATAAATGGCTAATGTAGTTGATGTGATGGCATTGCTATCTTTTAAATGAATGTTCTAGCTTCAATTTGTCAAATGCGTGCTGAAGATGGTATTTTGATGATTTTTTTCAACATTAATTATTTTTATTCAATAAGTGACGGGTATTTAAATATTTTTAAACTGATCTTCAATTATTTCAGCAATGATTAATGTTTTCAACAATTTTTTACCTGGATACCGTGAAAAATTATTGTTTTTCGGGGTACATGCAGGGGTGTTTCAAAAATTTGACTTTCGGTTTTTTGTAATTAAATTAGGGTTTTATGTGTGAAAAGCTTGATCTTAGAAAAAATTGTAAAAAGATTTATTTCTTATTAACTTTTTCTAAATTTTTCCTTTTTCCCTTTTTTCAGAGACCTACTTTTCCTGTTTCTTTTCCTGTTTCTCTTTCCCTTATTTTCAAAAAAAAGGGAGAGGGGAGATCCCTTTTCATCACATTTTCGCCTCAATGCGAACTGAATTAATAGATCTCAATAAAGAAATCCAGCTATTTTTGGTTATAAGTTCTTTTTTTTTTGTTTGCTTGAAATGTCTACAATTTTTTTTGAAAATTTAACTCTCTTCTACAAAAATGGTATTTTTCCGCATTAAAATTCAACTATTTGGCTAAAAATGTATCTATTTTATTGAAAATTCGTCTCTTTAGATTAAAAGTCCAACTATTTGGTTGTAATATCTAACTTTTTGGTTAGAAATTTTCTTTTCTTTTGAAAATTTAACTATTTGGTTGCAAATTGAACTGTTTTTGGTTAAGGTTTAATCTATTTACTTCAAAATTCGACTACATATTTCTTTGGAAATTCAGTTCTTTTCTTCCAGAGTCATCTTTTCTGTTCAAAAATTGAACTGTTTTGTTTAAAACTCATCTTTTTGCGCAAGAAATTCGTCCATATGGAGTGAAAATTCATCTTTCATGATGGAAAAGAAATCTTTTTTGATTAGAAATTAACTCTTATGTTAAAAATTCAACTGTTTTCTGAAAAAATTCGTCCTTTTGCTTGAAAATAAATTTGTTTTTAGTTCTACTATTTGGTTGAAAATTCATCTTTCTTCATTGAAAATGATCTTTTTGTCTTGAAAAGTCAGCTATTTGTTTCAAGTTTCATCTTTCTTGTTGTAAATTCAGCTGTTCGGATGAAATTTTTTTTAATTCAACTATTTGATTGAAAATTAATCTTTCGGGTTCAAGAGTCAATTGTTTTGTAAACCATTCGACTTTTCAACTTGAAAACTCAACTCTTTTGTCAGTAATTCGTCTTTTGGGTGAAAATTAAACTACTTTGTTGAAAATGCAATACATTTTGATCTGTAATCTTAGAAATTTAAAGCGTTTCATATGGAATTCAATATTATATATATATTAGGTTATCTGAATGAATTAATTAGCGTTTTGTGTTGTGAAGTCTGAATTATTAAAAAATGAATAATTTCATAATCAAACCATAGAGTCTCAAATTTAAAGCCTTTAAAATTGAATTCGAGTAATTTTAAGTTTAAAATGATCGAAATAAATGTTCCCAAATTTCAAAATTAATGTAAATCATAAACTTCTCTCATTTGAAAGCAATTCAGGTTGACAAGTTAACAGTTCAGAAAGAAATATTTTGAGTCCAGATCTAGAATACTTCAAGCTTAATGACTATTTTTTAAAAACTGTTGAAACTTTGAAGTTTACTTTTATTGTGCAAAGGATATTTGAGAAGCAGTGATATGTACTGTATATTTCTAAACAGATGCATTTATTATTTGTTTAAAATTTTGATGCGTCTTTTCGTGGACTTTTTTCGAAATTCCATGCGACTATCTTTGTGATTTTTATCGACTAATGCAAATTTTTCCAATCCTTCTAGTCAACCCGAGTCCTGCATATAAATAAATCTATTAATTTTTGTTTTACAGAAAATCTGCGAATATGGGAACCAGAGCTGTAGCTGTAGGCGCAACGACAGGATCAATCATCTCCGGAGAAGCTGGACTCGCTGGAGTTCCAAGACTTCTGGAGGACTTAGCGAGACTCTCTGAAGATAAGGAGTCAGCTGATATACTTTTTCTTTTGGGAAGAGACGAAGTTCCCGTCTATGCACACAAAATAATTCTCCAAGCGAGGTTAGTCATTTTTATTTGATTTCTTGTTTCATAGGGTTATCCACATTTTTTTACATATTAAAGTATATGCTCTAAACCCACTAATAATACCATTATAGCGTGAAAAAAACTTTTTGTTTAATTTATATTTGAAAAAGAAAAATTTGTACGCATTTCAAATTCCAATATCTGTCGCGTCCATTTCGCTATCTTGATGTGACGTCACACGCCTTCAAAATCTTGTAAATAAGCCGGGGGATTCACGTTTTTTTCATAAAAATGGAAAGAAAACTGTGAAACCATTAGAGTTTTGTGCCTAAATGTAAGAATACCTTCGTCAAAAATCCAGGAAAATTATTTATGTCTTTACCCAAAGGTGAGGAACGAAAAAAATGGTAAAAAATTGTTCGGAATGATACTTGCCCCACAACATCTTTAACGTTAACAGTATATTGTTGCGAGGATAATTTCAACGTATGTAATTACTTCTATTTTTAACAGAAAAATATATAATATAAATTTTTTTGATAACACAAAACCCGAAATTGTCTAATGTTCAACGGTGTTTTATATATGGGATGCCGGGATGTATGTGAGCTCTAACCACAAAATCAAATTTTTTTTTACACATAATGTATCATAAAAAGTAAATATTCTTTAACTTAGGAATCATGCTGCAAGTTTTAAATAGGAGTGTCGACTACAAAGAGCAAATATATATTTAATTCTCATATTTTATCAAATGCAAAATTTTTCTCATTTAATTTTTCGCGTTTACTCCTCGAGTCTCAGCAATATTGAAATTGCTGGAAAAAATCGAGAAAAAAAAACACTTATATCATCAGTGTACTCACTTTTGGCAAATTGTCGGAACTGACATTAACGTATCCAGGCATACTGATAATGCATCAAAATAAATTTTTTAAACAAAAAAACGTTGATTCTTAATTATTTGGATTTTTTTTATCAAATTGACAATGTATTTTTTTCGGCTTTGAAGACGTGAGACGCCCCACCACGTGTTTCAAGCTATGAGGGCGCTACATGTTTCGTTTGAAAAATCGGAATTTCCTGTTGATATATTGTCCCATTTTAATACATAATTATGAATTATGAAATAAACAAAATTAAGTTTTAGTTTCACATCTAAATTTTTTGGGAATCAATGTTTAAAAAAAAAAACGTAACTATAAGGCAAACAAAATTTTCATGGCTGATCCTATTATATCGATACCTATTAGGAATATTTCAAATGATCATCCCACAAATAGTCTAGGATTTAGAAACAAAATCATGCAAAAATTAGGGAATTTCTATATGAAAGGAACTATAATTAACTGTTAAGATTGATATAATTTTTAAGGGCCAGGGAAAATAAAAAAATAAAATTGGGGAACTTTAAACATTAACTTTTGGGGCGACTTTATTATAGATTATTAAATAATTATTTAATTTGATACTTATTTTCTCGAATATGCGTCTTTATAATATGCATATTATCAATAAGATTGTTCGGGCAGATTTTTGTATACTAGAATAATATAAATGCAGATACAAGTTTGTGAATATAATTGCTATTAATTTCTTAAACGGCTTACAAAAAAGTTATAATCCATCAAAGTACATTATTATGACTCTTGAAGAGCATCCAAATATATATTTTTTGCCTGGACTTGTGTCTCAACTTTAAAATCATTCCTTTTCAGGGTCGTCACTTCAACTTAAAAAAATTCTAAGGTATTTCCTGGGTTTCTCGGTTGACTTTTAAGCGTTTATAATAATAATAATAAATCTATTGAATGCTAATTAATTTATCATATAAATTTTGAAAAAATTGAATATCTTAGAACTTAAAGGTAAAATATATAATTTAAATTATTGTAAGAGTGATTTCAGACGTCAGAGCCCAAAATGCTCTAAAAGCAGAAGGAATAGGGTGCTTTAAAAAAAAATAGGAGAATAATAGAGGAATGCCTTCTTTTGAATGACATTAATGTAGGTATCATATACCTAAAATTTCAAACCAAAGAAAGCTTAATTCTCACCAAAAAAGTTGGTGTTCAATCAAGAAAAATAAATTTACAACCAAATGGTTGAACTTTCAAGCAAAAGAGATCCATTTTCAACCAAAGGCTTTTTGAGTTTTCGAATAAAAAATCGAATGTTTTAGAAAACAGTTGACTTTTAAACCTGAAAGATGAATTTTGAACGAAAAAATGATTTTAGACCAAACAGTTGCATTTGCTAACAAATACTTAAACTTTCAATCGAAAGAGACGAATTTTCAACAAAATAGTTGAATTTTTAACCAAATAGTTGAATTTCAACCCAGAAATATGAATTTTGAATGTAATTATCGAATGTTTGAACGAAAGAATTAAACTTCAACCAAAAACAGTTGCATTTTTAACCAAATGATTGAATTTTCAAGCCAAAAAGACGAATTTTCAATAAAAAGTAGGATTTTTGACAAAATACGATGACTTCTTAAGAAAGTTGTTGAATTTTTCACAAAATAATTAAATTGTGAACAGAATATCAGAATTAAAAAAAAAAAGAATTCTGGGCCAAAAATATAATAGTAGACTTTCTTAATAAAAATAGTTAAGTTTCAACCATAAAAGTTGAATTTTCGACAAAAAAAGATTAATTTTTCAACAAAATCATTAAATTTTCAATCAGATAGTAGAATTCATATCCAAAAGAGATGAATTCTCAACCAAAAATGTAATGGTGGACTTTTTAAATAGAAAAAATTAACTTTCAACCAAAAAAGATGACTTTAAGAATAAAATAGTTGGATTTTCAACAACGAAATTAAGTTTTCAACAAAATAGTAGAATTTTTAACCAAATGAATTTTCAATCAAAAACGACCAATATTCTATCCAAAAAGATTAATGTTCAATAAATTAACTTCCATTCAAAAATATTTGGATTTTCTTTTTGTGTTTTAGTAATTCAGTTCGCATTTGAGGGAAAAACAAGAAAAAGTTCAAGTTTCTTAAAAACAGGATGAAAAATAGGAATTCTTTGAATAAGAGGAAAAGAGGAGAGTAGGGGAAAGAGTATAACGTTGATGTTTGGATGTTGTTTTAACACCGCCTCAACATTCCAGCAAGGAAATCGACGTTGCCTAAATACCAAAACCACGGAATATTTTTTTGCTAAACTATTGGGAACGTAAATCACTTCAGAATAAATATGAGAGACATCGCCTGGCAGGGAAAGTATTTGAATTTATTTGAAGGGTTGTTTCAACATCCCTTAAAGATTCAAGCTAGAAAATCGAAATTTCCTTAAAACCAAAACCACGTTTTTTGTTTTATCATCCCTTAAATATTCAAGCTATAAGAAATCGACATTTCCGAACAAACAAGACCACGGGAGATTTTTCGATTGAACTACTGAGGTGAAAAATCACTTAAAAATAAATGTTGTTAACGTTTTGATGCCAGGAAAAGTGTTTAAATTAATTTTAAAGGTTGTTTCAACATCTCCTCAAGATTTAAATAAGGAAATCGATATTACCAAAACAACGGGAGATTTCTTAATGAAAATATTGAGGTCGGAAATCATATAACAATAAATGTTAGAACCTTGCCTAGCATGGAAAGTATTTCAAATTATTTTAAGGATTTTTTCATTATCCCTTGAAGACTCAAGCAAGAAAATCAACGTTTTCAAAAAACTCAAATCACAAGTTTTGACTAAAGTCCGTTTTCTGTACGTTTTGTGCGGGATCCTTTTCTTACTGCAGTTTAGAAATTAAACGAAAATGTTAACAATAAAAGAATAGAAAAGTTCTTCGTTCGCGTTAAGATTGACGAATAAAAACTGAATATTCAAGAAGACTAAACGATAATTAATATGCAAAATAGCACAATGAAGAACTCTTGTACTTAAAACGCTGTAATGCTAGCAATGCTATAAAAATAATTGAAAAATCTCGATGAAATCTTAACGCAGAAATGAATTTTAATTAAGGAGAGGGTAGCCAAGAAGAAACGAAAATCAATCGAGAGTTCTAATTAGTTGGATAATCCGGAGAAGCCTTCGTGCTTTTCCTTTGAATCGAGGGAATTCTAATTATTAAAGGGAAGAATCGATGATACTTAAGAATGTTAGCAAAGACAGTAAGAACCTAGAAGGAGAAGCTCTGGCTAATTGTAAAGTCAGTTATAAAATCCATGTTTCTCGATGATGACAATACTTTTTCTGAGTGCAAAAAATGGCTTTAAAATTTCTCTGGTTTCATTCTTTTTTTCTTTTCTTAAAGAATTCCTCTTATTTCCCTTGTTTTTTGGCTCAAATGTAAAGTATTTTCTTAAAGACATCTTTTTTGGTCGAAAATTAAACTATTTTCTTCAAAATGTATCTTATTGCGTTGAAAATTTAATTACTTTGGTAGAAATTTCATCTTATTTGGTTGAAAATGCCACTATTCCCTTGAAAATTAATCTGTTTTTGGTTACGGATTCACCTATGTTGTCGAACATTTTTTTTATTGGTTAATAATTAATTTTTTCAAATAAAAAAGTAACTATTCCATTTTTTGTTTAAAAAATGATATTTTTAATCAAAAAATTATATCTCAGAGTTAAAAATTCAACTATTTGTTTGAAAATTTATTTTTTCGTTGTAAATTCTTTTTTTTCGAAAATGTAATCTTTTTGGTTGAAAATTCATCCTTTTTGGTTAAAAATGCACCTGTTCGGCTGAAAATTAATCTTTTATGGAATAGGATTTAACTATATGGTAAAAAATTCGCCTTTTTTGTTGAATTCAAGTGCTTTTATTTTAAATCAAAATCTTATTCACTTAAAATATCAACCGCGTTATGCGTTCCGTTGAGTTTGGTTGTAAATAAACTTTTTTTGTTGTAAATTCGCATTACTGAGTTCAAAATTCGTCTTTTTGTAGTGAAAACTCAACAATTTATAGTAGAAAATTAAGCTGTTTGTAATAATTTTGATGTTAATTTTGTTGTCTGCTGTTCTAGAATCAATATTTTCTGAATATGGATTCTTTAAATTGTGAAAAAATGTTCTCTTGCTCCGCTGGGATTCGAGCCCAGATTCACAATTTGAAAAATCAATGTTTTAAAAATATTGATTCTAGACCAGCAGACAAAAAATTATCATCAAAATTATCAACGTAATTATCTGGTCAAAAACCTTAACATCAAAAATAAAAATGAAGCTGCTTGGTTTAGAATTAACTATTTCGTTAATAACTGATTTTTTTAAGTTAAAAATTAAATCGTTTTGCAGAAAATTCGTCTTTCAAATTTTAAAATTTGTCTGTTTTGGTAAGAAGTTATTTTCTTCTTTAAATACAACTGTTGAGTTGCAATTTTTTGTATTTGTTGAAATTTCGTCATGTTTGGTAGAAATTCAAATCTTTTTGGTTGGAAAGTCGTCTTTTTTGGTTAAACATTTAACTAATTTTGTAGAAAAATCTAGTAATTGATTGAAAATTCAACTGTTTATTTGAAAATTTATGTATTTTATTGAAAACTGATCTTTTTGGGTAGAAAATTAATCTTCCCATCTTTTTTGGTTGAAAACTGATTTTTTATCTAAAAATTAAACTATTACATGTTGGATTGAAAATTTATCTCCCTGAGTATACAATTCAACCATCTGGTTGAAAATTTATGTGTTTTGTTGAAAATTCGTCTTTTCGGGTAGAAAATTAATCTTCTTTGCTAAAAAATGCAAAATTAATCTCTCTCTTTGCTGATACAACTATTTGTTTTAATTCGTTTTTTTGTTGTTGTTAAATCTAACTGATTAAATGTTTAAGTTGGTCATTAATTTTCTACACTGAAAATTTAACTGTTCAGTTTTTGGTTCAAAAATGATCTTGTAAATTTGAAAATTCAGCTATTTGGTTGCAAATACAAAATGTATTTCTGGGTTGAAAATTCATGGTTGCAGTTTGAAAATTGAGCTATTTGGTTGCAAATTCAACTATTTTCCCAAAAGTTGAATTTTTTGTTGGAAATACACTTTTTTCAAAAACCTGATTTTTTCTGGTAAAAAAATCAACTGTTTTGTTGATTATTCGTCTATCTAGGTATAGATTTGTTTCGACCAAAAAAGAATAATTCTGATCCAAAAATTTACTAGACTTTTCAGTTAGAAAAAATTAACTTCCAACCAAAAATATTTGGATTTTCTTTTTGGGTTCTAGTAATTCTATTAATTGTTTCTAGTAATTGAAGGCATTATTTCTTTGGTAGAAAAATGTTTTTTTTTTTTTTGTTGAGCATTAACTTTTTTATTTAAAATGTAACTGCTCTTCTGGGAATTGATTTTTTTTTGTTAAAAATTGATCTCACTTAGTCGAAAATCAACTTTCTTGTTGAAAATTCAACTTTTTATAGTTAAATTTATTTTTTTCTTTTGGTTAGTCTTCAACTGCTTTGTTTTAATTTTTTTAGATGGAAATTCGACTTATAAATTGATTTTTAGTGTTCAAATCTCAACTATTTGGTTAAAAATTCACCATTCTTGATTGAAAATTACCTGGTCAAAGTACATCTTTTTTTAGTTTAAAAGTCAACTTTTTTTAAGACATTCACTTCTGTAGCTTAAAAGCGTCTTTTTGAAATGTGTCTTTTTGCTTGAAAATTCATCTTTTCTGGTCGAAAATTTTTACGGGTAGAAAGTTCAACTCTTCTGTTGACAATAAAATATATTTCAGCTTGAAATATGGGGAATTTAAAGGGTTTCATATAGAATTCAATATGATATCTACATTATTTTATTTAACCCTTTGAATGATATATTCTTCTATCAGCCCAGTTTCAATGAAACTTGACATTCGGGCGTTTTTGGGGTCGCTGATTTCGAATCTGAAATCCAAATATGAAAATTCAAAATGGTGCATCGAACATTCAAAAAGTGATTTGATTTGCATAAAAATTATTACATGATAGATTACCGCGTTTAAAGCCAATTAGTTAATTTTTTATAGTTTAGGTCCACCATATTAGATCCACGATCATGAATTTTTTTATTATTATTATTTTGACCCCGGGTTCAAAACTAGCGATCCAAAAAAACTCTAGATACCGAGTGTAGAGTCATTTAGTCAATTTTGTGTACTTTGATTCCGCCATATTGGATTTTTATTTATTATATTTCGCCCTATCGGAGCCGCCATCTTGGATGCTAAAAATTTTCAAATTTTAACCCCAGATTCGTAATCAGCGACCTGAAAACTTAAAAATGTCAGCTTTTATTATATCATATTAGGACATAATTCTTCACTACAGTACATTATATTTAAATAAAAATTTGTTAGTTTTCGGAACCGCCTTATTTAGTGAATCTTTGAAAATTTTCAAATTTTCAAATTTAGACTTCAGATTTAGAATCAGCGGTTTAAATCGCTATTGAATATGAAGTTACAAGGAATTTGGTGTTTTTTTAGTAGAAGAATTGATTCCCCTATTCTCGTGAAAAATTCCCGTATTTCCCCTGTTTTGAGAGCCAGTATTTTGGACTGTGAAGTCTGTCTTCCCCTTTATCTGTATCTCCTTTCTTCATTCCTGTCACCCTCTCGCTTGTCGTACTCGAATATTGGGAAATTAAGTTACGCATGTTCATGACAGGTTGGACAATGCGAGACTCTGTATACAACGAAAATCCAGTTTCACTGCCCGTCTCTTTCACAAAGTGACGAGGAGATGGAATTGAATCAATAAAGAGTGGAATTCACTCGCAGAGTCGCGGTAATATACACAAATCGTCTTTGGTTTGGATTTTCTATTTACTGGAGTACGGTCAATGGTACTTCGAGGAAAACTGATAGCATTGTTTAGTTTTGCGCGAGAGAAGAGCCCGGAAATTGAAATCTTCACAGTGCTCTGTCGGTCTGTCTGTCGAGATGATACGATGGGAGGTTGAAGGAGTGAAGAGATGAAGGCAAACTTCCAAAGTAAATTTGACAATGAACTCACCAACTGAAGAGGACGCTAAATTTGCGACGGAAATGGATAAAAATTACTTTTAGTGAATATTACAGTCAAATTTTTACATATAATCTGTCGTAGGAGAAAGACGTGATATAGAGTACGAAGAATTGGAGAGAGAGAGAGAGAGAGAGAGAGAGAGATGCAGGTAATAGATAGATAGGAGGGGGAGGGGTATGGACAAGAAGAGCAAGGTGAAAACTGGCAAATGAAATAGGAGAATCAATGTATTGGGAGAAGGATGAGAAAAGAAATTTCAGAGTATATGAATGGGTAAAGGCGACACGAAAGCATATATGGGATGGTTGTATGAGAATGGAGGATGGCAAGAAAATGTTCAGAAAACTTTAGAGTTTAGGAGACGAGCGGCTGAAAGAAGAATGGTTGAAGTAGGTGGAAAAAGCTAGAGGAGATAAAGAAGAAGAATGAGGGAGTGTGGAAGAAAAAAGGGAAAAGGAAGTCACATAGAAGCTTCAGAGTAGCTTATATTGTAAAGTAAGGTTAAGTAAAATTAACTGTGTAGAAAAAATCTAATTAAAATGTGAAGGAAACGAGATTATGTCAACCCTAAGGGGACACATTATGAATAAAGAAGAAATAAAAAAAGATGGTGATAAGGATGTTACGGTACTGATATACATCAAAAAATAATAGTGAATCTATTTTATCGAAAATTTTGTTTATTTAAAGTAGAAAACTATATAATTTCTTAGAAAATTCTTTTTATAAGCTACGAAATATTCACATTTTCTAATAAATGTATGAAGAACAAGTGAAGTTTCAAGAGATCCGTTATCCAAATTTATCCTATACGTTAGGTTTTTGAGATATCCTAACCTGAAAAGTGCAAAAATGGCTATTTTTAGCCATATTTGAGGCAACATAACACGATCACAGCCATTTTTCCCCCTAAGAACTGCTAACGCCATTGTTTAGTATTCGTTTCTATCTTCAATTTCCATTTTTGATCATCTGAAACCGATTTTTTTCTCCGAGATATCACACATTAAACATTTCAGGTCCACAATGCATTGTGGAACAATGCAAGGCGAAGAGAAACTGAATGGTTAATGTGTGATATCTCGGAGAAAAAAAATCGGTTTGGGATGATCAAAAATGAAAATGGAAGATTAAAAGGAGTTCTAAACGATGGCATTAGCAGTTTTTAGGAGAAAAAATTGCTAATCGCGTTACAATGCCTCAAGGCTAAAGCTAGCCATTATTGCACTTTCAGGTTAGGATATCTCAAAAACCTGAAGTATATGAAAAATCTAGATAACGGATTCGGTTTTAGGATAACAAAATCCTTCGGGTCCGGTCTTTGGGTACAAAAATGATGTCATTTTTGTCGGCCTGTGTTATCATTAATTCATGGCATGAATTACTGCATGTATCACCACGGGGGGTGCACACTGTACGTACAATATCGTCGTGAAATAGATATGTGGACGAGTCGTGGATCGCCCGGAGAAAATACGCCTGATAAAATCCTGTAATTAAGACAATTATTCTGCTAAACACAAGCGTATAATATTCCAGGGATATGATATTGTATTTTTTTATATTTTCATCCATATATAAGTGGTAAAGGGGTAATTGTCAAATTGAAGGCAAAATTGAAGTCCCAGTAATATAAAATTAACCTAGAAGCTCGCGCTGATTTTTTTTTAATTTAATAAACACTTATTATCATCCTCTACAAAATGGTTGAGTTCTTTTTTTTCATTTCTGTTTCTATTTACTTTAATTTAATATAGGAACACCCGAAACGTCATTACCGTACGGTGTCCCAACCTCACTTCGCACAAGGATAAACTGATTTTCCCGTGTTTTTTACAGTAACCTGAAAAACACTTAACCTATCAAGTTTGTAAACTTTACATGAACATAAATTTAATTTACGCACATTTTTTAAGTCAAATAAATAATATTGTAAAAGCCTTGAAGACTGTCCCTCAATTTTTGCCATTTCAGACGTCATTACCGTACATCTTTCTTTCTAGTAAAATATTGTAGTTACAGTTGAGTAATGAATACAGAAATATTAGGTGTATCATTTAATGCAAGATTTTATAAAATTGAGCTTAAAATATTAACTCTCTTTTTTGTGAATCCGATAATGAAACTGAAAAGTGCATCTTGACAACAAAAACGTCATTACCGTACGTGCGTTAAAACCCATTTTCGGGGTGAAAAAAATTATAAAAACCATTCCGTTACTTGCTTGGCGGTGTTTCCTTTCATAAGTAGGTGACTTTTTATAATTGAAATCTGTTATTTTTTTATAAACAGTAAAAAAAGTTTAATTTTAACATTTTTCTCACATCATTACCGTACGGTACAATAGAACAGCGAACGACTGATTATATGCGAGTGCGCATGGATTCATTATTATTTCTTATTTTCATAACTACCCCTTTTAGGTTTCAAATGTTTACATGTGATAAGATCAATTTCCGTTATGAAATATTTAATTCCAAATAATAATATGATTGCCACTGCAGGTGCTAAAATTTGCCTACAATTTGACAATTAGCCAAATATTGTCCACGTGGTACATGAGCGACACCTAATGATTGCCATTATAGTATTATACAGTCTGTCCTACATAAAATCTATTTCGTGGTTTTCCTTTAATATTCCCCACGTGACATCCAATCAAAAAATCTACTCCGGGGATGTTTTATCATCCTCTTTCCGAGTGACGAAAGAGCTAGGGTGATTCGGCGTTCCGCAAGCGGAAACCAAGCGGTTTTTGCGAATCGGAGATCGGTGAAGTTGTGCCATAATCGCGTGGTCGTTAGTTGCGGAGCCCGCGGCGACATTCAACCCTTGCCATGGCTTTAGCTTTAGCTTTTGCACATCTCTGTTTCTCTTCTTTCCTCAAAGCCCGTGGGCAATAGGCAAGCAACCCTTCACAGTTGGCGCTGCGCCTCTGCGCGGAAGGCCTATTCTTTAGTTTTCTCGCTGCCACTCGTTGATTTTTGGTTTTCTTTGATTCCGTCCCGACCCGACTTTCGTCTGTGATTAGAGAAAAGCTCTCAGCTTCCCTCTTTCACAATTCTCGCGCTTTCTAGCTGCTTTCTTTATCACTATACCAAGTCAATGCGATATTTTTACTTCTCAAATAAAATTTCACCTTTATTCTTTTTTCCAACATACATTCATACGTGTAAGAGAGACCGGGCTAAATCTACTTTCCATTCACTTTGCAAATAGAAGGCATATCCAAAACAGCTCTACGTTTATCAAAATTACTCGTCAAAGAACAATCGCATAAAAACATAGCTTTTTTACCCCCTGGGGGCCCCCCCCCCCAATTGACGATCGTCGTTTTTTCTCACACGAACTTTTTTTTAACACGAACTTCACGTTACCATAGATATAGAAGATGAATTTTCAATCCAAATGGACGAATTCTTACGAAAATAGTTCAATTTCCGATTACAAAAGATGACTAACAAAAAAGTGGAATTTTTAAACAAATACTTAAATTTTCAACCTACAAAGATGCATTTTTGATTAAATGGTCAAATTAAAGACAACGATTAAATTTCAACCAAAAATAAATACACTTTTAACTAAAAACTTGAATATTCGAACCAAAGAGATGAATTTTTTAGAAAAGAGTTGAATTTTCATCAAAAATGTTCAATTTCCACCAAGAAAAATTAATTTTTTACCATAATGATTTTCAAAAAAACAGTTGAATTACGGCCAAAAAAGATATTGAACAAAGTGTTCGAATTTTCAACAGAATAGTTCAATTTTGTACCAAATGGCAAAATATTTAACCCTCGAAAACGAATTTTCAACCAGTTAAATTCAACGAAACAAGACGAATTTAGAAAAAAAGAGTTAAATTTTAAAGATAAAAATCGAATGTCTTAGAAAACAGTTGATTGGTATTTTAAAAAATTATTTAAAAGAAAAATATCCAGTTAAATTCAATAAAAAAAAAAACAATTTACATCAAAGTGGGTGAATCCTTAATAAAAATGATGAATTTCCAAGAAGTAAGATCAATTTTATATCCAAAAGGACAAATTTTCTACAAAACACATGTATTTCAAAAAAATGGTTGAATTTAAAACCAAAAATAGAATAGTTAAATTAACAGATAAAAAAATCAATTCCTAACCAAATAAAGAAAAATGCAACAGAAAAGTTAAATTTTCAAATATATAGTTCAATTTTTGACCAAAAATTCAAATTTTGTACCACAATATTCAAATGTTTGATATACTAACAAGGTTTTTTTAAAACTTGAGACATCAAAATATCTAAAAAAAAACGCATTCTATGGTGGTTTTTTTCGCGAATTGAAACAAATTTTTCGAATAAAACTTACGTATTTCATAGAGGAGAATATGAATCCGTGATAAAAAATGGGGGTTCCCATTGGAAAGTACAAAGTTACCCCCACTCCTAGCGGGTGGGGTGGAGTACATTTTGTTCAAAGTCGCTTTTCCCCTCGAAAATAGAAAGTGTTTATTACGCATATTTTTTTCAAAGGATGTGTATTTTTTGAGATATTTCGATGTCCCAATTAAAAAAAAACACCCAGTATAAGTTTTTAAATAAAAAGTTAATTTTCAACCAAATGGTCTAATTTCCTAGAAAATTGTTGAATATTTAAGCCAAGAAGACGAATGCGTCTTCAACAGTTTTTTTTTCAAGAGTTTACAACAAAACAGTTATTTTAAAACCAACTAGTTGAATTTTTAACTAAAATTATGAATTGTCATCCAAAAACGAATTAGTTACATTTTAAGTTCCAGAAGTTAATTCTGAACCCCCAAAAAATACGAATTTTCAGCAAAATAGTTGAATTTTTAACCAAAGGATGATTTTTTAACCATGAAGATTTATTTTTTAACCTTAAAAGATGTCTTTTCAAGAAAATACTCGAATTCTCAACTAAAGAAGATAAATTTCCATGCAAAAATGGAATATTTAAATTTTCATAAAAAAAAAATTCAACACAATTTTTGAAAAATTTAGATAAACACTCTTTTAAATTGAGTTGTTTGCACATATTTTCGATAAATTGTAAACGTAGGATTTTATATTTTTCATTTTTAATTCAAGAAACGTGAAACGGTTTTTTCGGAAAGATTTTTTTCCTTTTTTCTATTCTAGCTGCAAAAATTTCAGCTGTTTAACATTTATTAAAATTTGGGTTTCACTAAATTCAAAAAACATTATTTTTTGCCACTTTTCAGAAAATTATAACTTGCTCAATAAATTTAAAAAAAATCACAGTTTTCGCTACAAAAACTTTAGAGTCTTTAGAGAAGAAGTTGTATGATTCCATCAAATGTTCATAAAATTACACTGTTACGAAAAAAATATTTGGTGCCCAGAGGTTTTTTGAGAATTTTAAAAATTACGGGAGTTTTGCCATCTTGAATTCGGGCGTCGCGTTTTTTTGAATTATTGATATTTTCAAAACTGTGCAATGAATTTTAGTAAAACTCAGTGATATTGCAGATAAAAGTATATGTGCTCTAATATCATAATACAGATTTTTTTTTATTTCTGAGTAAAAAAATCTAAAAAATTGATGAATTCCATTTTTTCTTAACATCGAACCTTTTTATTTTGCTCAGTTAGAATATTTAAATGAAGAATGTCCAGATACGTTAAAATCTAAAAGAAAATAGTCGCTTTGATATTTTGTTGTAAATTCTAAAATAAGGAAGATATTACTCTTTAAAAGCTTTGAGGCCGATGAGAGTGTACTAGTTAGGTATTGTTGGTTTCAACTCAAATTTATACATCATTTTTTCTTTAAAAGGAACGAATATTTTTGAGAACACCTTCAGTTTTTTGAATTTTTTACTTTTGCTATTATTTATACCACCCTTGTCCTTAATTATGACAGTTGATGGTCGTTTAATAAATTATTATGGGTTCTTATTAAATTCGATAGAAATACAGTTTTTATCTTATATTTCCCATCTCCGTTATAACATATAAGACAAAATACTAATTGGAACAGTAACGTTCTAACCTGTTTCCATAAGGTGGAAAGATTTTAATCAGGCTTTAAGAATGAGAGCACTCAACACTTCGATGAGGTTTAATGAAGATAAAAATAACCTTTATCGGGAAAGGGTTTGAGGCTCGGTCGTAAAAAGCTTGACAGCCTTACCTTAGCTTAGTTATTACTAGGTCGCACGTACATATAATTCCTGCAGATTCAGTAGTGGTATAAAATACATACCTGTTTGTACCCTATTTCAGTCCCGCAAGACTTTAAAAAGGCAACCAGCCGTATTTTTATTTGTTGTTACCATTCCCTAACCACAAGGGATTCTTTGACAACCCAACCTTCCTAGTTTTTATTTTTTGAAAGAATCGTTGACAAACAGAAGATTTGAAAATAAAATGCTTATTTTAATTAGCGTATAACATAAGGAAAGTATCTCCTCTATTTTCAATCAGGATAGAATTCAGGGAGACGTAGAAGTCGTCTTTGAACCTGGAAAATGAAGAGGAATTTAATAATAATTTATTATATATAGAGAGAGCTTTGATCTAACTTTTCTACTCTGTCTTTGTTCTATTTCCTGTTTTCAATTACTATTCATTTGCCTCATCTGATTTTTAAATGAAAAAATAAAATAATATACATTTTCTTAAATCTTTTTTTATTTTACGTAAGAGTCCGTTCAATTAATTTTTTAACTGAAAATTTACCTCTTGCATTTTGGGTTGAAAATGGACCTTTATTACTGGAAAATTCAGTTATTTCATTAAAAATCCGTTCCTGGAGGAATTCAACTCTTTTGGATTTGAAATTAAACTCTGTTTTTAGTTGAAATATCGACTATTACATTTTCCTGTGAGAATTCATGTTTTTGGTTGATAATTCAACCTTTGGTTAAAAGTTGAACTACTTTGTTGAATATTTACTTGTTTTTGATAAAGATTCATCATTTAGGTTGAAAATTTATATCTTTGATTGAAAACGTAGCTATTTCATTGAAAATTCGTCTTTTCTTGGTGAAAAATTCATCTATTTTGTTGCAAATGCAACTATTTGGTTGAACATTAACTTTTTTGTTGGAAAATCATATTTTCAGTTTAAAAATTCAACTGTTTTTTTTAGAAAATTCGTCTTTTTGGTATGAAAATTCAGTATTTTGAATTAATTTCTTTTGATTAATTTCTTTGAATTAGTTTCTTTATTACCTGAGAAACTTTCCTTCGTTGAAAATTCGTCTCTTTTGTTTCAAACATTCTTCTCACGGTGTGCCTCGACTAACTTCAACTCAAAAGGGCTTGCATATGCCGGTTTACTTCTGAATATGCTTCTGGGATGCCCCACGATCTTTTTGAGCCCAAAAAGAAAAAAATCGCTTGGGCCGTTTTTGAGAAAACTCGTTTTTTGATTTTTTTGAGGAGGTTAATTAACATATTTTAATGAAAATAAGTTAAACGTGGAGTTTCATTGGCTTAAAACATTCAATTTGGTATCTAAAAAAGGGCTACAGGTGCTGACCATCTTACGAGAACTGAAACCCTTCGATATTTTTGAAAAATGGTGAAAAAAGTGAGAAAAAATCAGTTTTTTGAAAATTGCCTTATTGCAGTTCATCCTGCGTCCCAAAGATCTGTACAAGAATTAAAGTTCTTTAAATTTTCTACAAAATAAAAAAAAATCGGATGTTCTATCTCCAAAAGTTTGGGAGTTATGCTCTTAAGAAGTCGATTTTCAGCGACTAATTCGAATGAAAATAATATATGTATATAGTTTTGTGGAAGTAACTTATTTCCTATGCATATCTGGTGAAAATAACCTAATAATTAATTGAAGAAGACTTAATTCTGAGTAGATCTAAAAAAAATACATTGTTCTAGCTCTGATAGAACCAAAATTATGGCCTTTTGCATATGACCCTTTTTTCATGAAATTTTGTTTAACATCAATTTTATGAATAAAATTTCTCGTTTTTCAAAAGAACTCATTTCTTCAGCGTTTTAGGTTTCAGGTTTTAGGATCGTGGGCCATCCCAGAAGTAGATAGATAGATAAACGTTTCTTTTTCAGCCTGCTGACCTTAAAAAATTGACTTGTTTACACTTCCATTTTTACATAATTTTCTTAAAAACTAACCCTTAAAGACTAACATCCATCCATTCCTTATCTCTAAGTCGCACGCTTTTATCGCCTTGCCTTCCTCGCTTCGCCTCGCCTCGCACGCATGTCCCTACTTTTTCGCATTGCCTCGCTTGCCAACCTCTGTTTTCGCTCTAATACCTACTACTTATCTACTATTCACAATATTTACATGTTACTTATATCTACTTTCTCTTCATCTCCATCTTACCCAACACTCCCTTCACCCATGCTACTGTCCCATCCCAGAAGTATATTCAGAAAAAAACCGGCATATGCAAGCCCTTTTGGGTTGAAGTCAGTCGAGACACACCGTGTTCTGTTATCGTAGAAATTCCATGTTGTTTTGCTAAAAATGCGACTGTCTGATTGAAAATTATTCTCTTTGGGTTGAGGATTCAAATATACTCTTGGTTCAACTATTACATTTATAGTTTAGAATTCATCTATTTTTGTTGAAAGTTGAACTGATTTGTTAATTCATGAGAAACTGAAAAATCCCCCACCCCTTACCCGCTCACTAAGTCGCCTAACATTATTTTCGGATGACCCCTAAATTAATTCACGAAAAAAAAGGTAATCAAAAATTACGTAAGATAAAGGGGACCGGGTCAAAACTTACGGAACCTGTAACAAAGGGGGTTGCGTGGTTCAAAATTTCAGAACAAAAATTTCCGGTATGCTGTAATTCGTTGAGATTGCCGAAGTATTATTTCAGCCAATTAGCGAAGAAATTCAAAAATCGTTCCCAAAAAAGTAAAAAAATAGTGGCATTAGAGGACAATTGTGAGAAAATGGTGTCTTTATCGTTATTTTTTTTTCGAAATAGTAAAAAATAGTGTAATCGCTCAAAATAAGTTTCAAATAGCGTAAATAGTGTGGTGAGTCCGAGGTTTGGATATATCGTTACACGACTTTTTTTAGATAGGATAGGATTGTTTCTAGCAACTCTATCCGAAAAAATTCTAACAATAAAACTAGAATGGAGGAGAAAAGTTGTGTAAAACTTGGCATATGACATTTGCTCCGTGGAAATGGAGGTGTTCTCAGTACTTTTTGATGAAATCGTAAATTGTCACGGTTTTACGCTCGACGTTCTCCGGCGCGGCGCAAAGTTAAAGGTAGACTTTTAGCGTTTTTGACGAAGAGGTGAAAGGGGGTGGTTGGAAGGTGGAAGCGCGCCGCTCAAGAGCTGCCAAGCAGGTACCTTGGAACAGCTCTGCATCAAAGTCTGGCTTTCCATTTGCCTTTGCCGGTTGCCCCGACATGCCATGCCCTTTGACACATTTCTTTTGATTCAAGGTGTACTGCGCTTTACATGCTCCCACGACACGTTCAATAGGTCCTTTGCTGCTGATTCTGTTCTTGAAGTCATACCACCTACCATACCAGTGGAATATAGCCCAGGCCTCACGGTACGAGTAATTATCCTTCAAGCATAAAACCAGCATCTTAATCCGTTCCTTCGTCTAGAGAAGGTGAATTTTATATGTCTTCTTATTGTGGGAACTTCACATACATGTACGTGACATATCTTTGAAGCAAGGCTTGCTTGTGTTATATGCACATTTACTTTCAGGACGAGTAACTTCAATAGAATGTTCACAATAACTTAATAAATCAAAAGGATGGGCAAAGTAAAGTTCATTCCAAACCGAAAATCTAGCGACATTGTTATATGCGAGAGGAAATTTTCATTTAGATATTAGGGGAGAGTGTGGTAGGGCAACGGGCTTTAAATCAAATGTCCTTTAAATTATAATTAAAATGTGATTTTGATGACTGTATTTTTAAGTGAGAGGCTCACATTATAAGGTAACACTTCATAACACAAAATCGTTTTTTAACTACGTCACTGTTTGACATTTAATTGATTCGTGTATTATGAATTTCGGCCAGCATGCCCCATACCATGGGGCACGGTGGCCACCATATTACTGCTGGTTTATTTTAACATGATGAACCTTGCTGAACAAAAAGTTTACAATATAACAATTTTTAAGAGTATAATTTGACGAAAAAAAATTACTGGAGACATGATTAACACTGAATAAATGTTTTCTTATCACTCAAAGTAAAGTATGTGACAAACACCAGTTACAACATCTTGCTCCCTGACAATTTTATTCAGCGTGTATCTGCATCTATCTATCTGCAATTGCGTTTAATAGATATCTTGTTTACCGACATGTAATGAAGGCACGAAAATTCAAAACAGGCATTGACAAATAATATTGATAATCATATTGATTGAGTTTATTTCGTATTTTCTTTTTTATTCTCAATTGAGAAATAATGAAATTAAATGTTTAACAAGCAATTAAAGGGTAAAAAAGTGTAGAAAGTTTTTTTTTTACTTCACGTTTTCAGTAACTGACAAAAATTTTAGGATTAAGGATTTTCCAATAGTTTAAGGATGCCTCCTCATGAATGAAAATTTCGAAGTTCAAAAAATGATATTTAAATATTTAAAACTCCTATTGATTTTATTTCCTTGCCTCAAAATTATTTTATACTCCAAGGTTATTTCCGACACCCAAGAAAATCAAGAAAAAGGACATTATATAGTTTGTATGAAAATAATAAAATGACTGACTTTTTCCTTGATTTTTTGGATCGAAAAATTAATTTGGATTGAAACCAAATTTTGAAGGAAGAAACGAAAGTAATATAAGCTGCTATTGTTCAGAAATCATTGATTGAATTCCAAAATTGTGCTCCAAGTAAAGGCAACTTCTGAGTTAAAAATTCTATCTTTAATTTTCAGTTTATTCATAGTTAGAGATGAAACTTGATAAATCATAGTTCCTTTCTAATTGGTTTCTATTTTGTTTTGATTTAAATTTAGATTTAATTGTTAATTAAAAAACTATAAAATTATGGTGGATTACTCCGCCTTAACTAGATTCACGCGAATTTTAAACCAAGAATCATTAGTTTTTAACAATGTTTTTTAATTTTCAAAAAATAACATGAACTTTTATCCAAATACACTGGGACCGCGATTTACCGTAATCTGACATACCGTTGCATTCGTTGAGGAGGTGGTCCAAGGAGGAGAGAGAGAGAGGCGCTTGCAAGGTCAGCGGAGCTGCGCAGTTTACGGTTCGGCACTATAAGAAGCCACAAGCAAGAAGAAGAAAAACGGTGAACCCCCGGTGAATCGGGGTCCCAGTGTAGTTGCATTTTCAACCAAAAAGATTAATTTTATACCCAAGAAGTTAAATTTTTAACAAAATACATGAATTTGCTATTAAATAGTTACATTTTCAACCAAAAAATAAAAATTTTCAACCCAATAGTTGAATTTTCAACTAAGGTAAATGTTCCAGCAATCGTGACGGTCCCAATAATCGTGAAACTTGGTTATAATTTGAATATCTTGTTTAAAAAATATGCTAAAGTCATAATCAATGATAGAAACTATTAATTTTTAGCACGTTTTAATGTCAAATGGAAGTTTAATTGATTCAGATTACATAAAACAATGAAATTGGCGTCACGATTACTGGGACAAAGCTCACGATTACTGGGACGTTTACCTTAAAAAATAACAATTTTCCGCCAAAAATCAAAAACACGAATTTTTAGTTGAGGAATTAATTTTGTACCAAAACGAAATTGATTTTGAATTAACGAGATGGTTTTTAAACTAAAATGATGAATCTTCAAACAAAAAAATGTTCTTTTAACAAAGTAGTTCCACTTTTAACCAAGTAGTTCAATTTTCTACCAAAAAGATTGATTTTATACCATACAAGACGATTTTTTTAACAAAATACATGGATTTTCAAACAAGCAGTTACATTTTAAATTTAAAAATATCCGAAAATTTAACTATGTCATTTTTGGTTGGAAATTTATCCATGATGATTTAAAAACTCAACTGTTCGGTAGAAAATTCATGTTTTCGTTAAAAATTCGTCTCTTTGGTTAGAAAATTAATCCATTATTAGTTTAAAAATATCTGTTTAGTTGAAAATTCAACTATTTGATTTAAAAGTCATATTTGTTGACTAAAAATTTATCTATTTTGTTGAAGATTCGTTTTTTGGTTTAATTCAACTGATTGAGAATTCGTCTTTTGGTAGAAAGTTCATCTTTTTATTTCATGGTAGAAAAGTGATCGTTGTTGGTTCAAAATTAACTTTTTTGTTGAAAAAGAACCTTTTTGTGAAGATTTCAACGGTCTTGGAACAAATTCACCTTTTTGGCTTAAAACTTCTACTATTTGGTTAAAAGTTTAACTATTTTTTTGAAAATTCTTTTCTTTTTGCTTGAAAGTTCAACTATTTAGTTATTAATGCAACTGTTTAGTTAAAAATTGATTGTTTGTTGAAAATTCGTCTTTGTGGGTTGAAAATTTATATATTTTTTTAACGAATTTTGGGTTACGTTGCTTTTCGCGAGAGTTTGGGGGGAGGGGGTAAATAAAACTACAATCGTCAATAAGGGTAAACGACTAGGCAATTCGAAAAGAAAATATCTGAAAAATATTTCATTCTTTGGAAAACTGTTGGCAAAAGGGATAATTGTATACAAATTAAGTATTTTAAGATTGAAATTTCTTCAAAAGTGAATGTCAATATTAATGTGGTGACACATAATAAAAAATATATTAAAATCTCTATCAAATTTTCATAGGCTGAATTATCTTTGTTATGGTATGACGAGATAATTAAAAAAATATTATGAAAAATCGGATAATATCATCAAATCTCAATTGAGAGTTATTGTACCATTGTCTGCAATTAAAGATTTCCTCTATCACTTATAATATTAACTGATTTTCATTAACGTTCTTTTCATTTTCTTCAATTATGTAAGGAAATTGATTCAGCTAATTAAAATGTAATTGAGCCATGTTTTTAGAATTTCAGTTTTTGTAACCGGCTTTTTCCTCATAACAATCTAAGATTCTAAGGGTTATCCGTTGAAGGTAAGCGAAATTCAACCTTGCAAGAATGATCATTTCAGTTTTTTTCTGTGTTTTGACGTTAATATAAAAGCAAACATTTTTCTGATGTTTTGATTATTTTATTTTGGCATTCAGTAAATTAATTCAAAAATCAAAGCACAAGCCTAAACACGAAATAATTTAGAAGGAGAGAGACAAAGTTTTCGAGACAGCTTTTAATGATGACTCTTCTCAACTTCTTCTATCTTTACAGAGAATTCTATAGAAGAAGCCATTTTATTGAGACACACTAATGTTTTTTGAGTAGAAAGTCATAAAATAATTGATTTCTTTCTTCTTCCTCTACACTTGATCGTGCTTAAGTTCACGTGTGAGATGATCATTAATATCAAGCTAGGACTGCAGCCTACAGTAGTTACGCACTCTCCTGTGGCCACGAAGCTTTCTGACGAAGTCAATTAAGCTCTTTTGTGTGACAAGAGAAGCACGGCTAGAAGTGGTGATGAAGGCAGTAGGTACAATCTTTCTGGGTGGGTCTCACCAAGAATTTGTTAAGGGTGACTTCCAGAAGCGTGCCAGTGAAATTTGAAACATCCTTCAGTTGTCTTATATCATCTTCATTATTCTTTCGGAAACACGTTCCAATCAAAGAAAGATTAAGTCCGCAATACCCCATCTAAGAGGGTGAAGCCAAAATCATTTATTAAACAGAAATTCCCTTGTACATTCGGTTTTATCTCTCTTAATCAATCTTCAGAAGAGGCATTTTTATTTGCGTTTAAACATTATAACCGTGTTCAAATAGCTCTAACAAATTATTTTTATTACTCAAAAATTTGGTTTCATTACAATATACAGATAAGATAAATAATAGTGCGACCAAATACAACAATTTGGGCTCAAGAAGTAATAATCATTTTTATAAAAAATAAAATGTAATCAAATGAAATATTGTCTGCCTTTTTGTTGCAGATGTAAAAACTTCACTGGGCCCAAAAGACTTGGTTCGTCTGGAAATCCGGCTACAGTTCGTATGGTACACGCACACCCTGAAACATTTCGCGAATTCATAAATTATATTTACACAGGAAAGGTAATTTGCTTATAATTATATATAATAATTCATGTATGCATTAATTAATTAATTCATTGATTGATTGATTCATTCATTCATTCTGAGCACATTGAAGCTTCTATGTTTCCGCTGGCATTTCACGTGTTTTTTTATCTCGTTACTTTTGATGCAATATCAATGTGAAAGATATTTTTCTTGCGCGGAAATTCTTTATCGTTGATTTTTAGGTTATTAATATCGCACGAGAGAACCTACACTGGGGTGTCCTAAAAACACTCATGTTTTTTATGACGCACCCCCTAAACTTGTTCCATAACATTAGAATCACATACAGCAATCTGGTTTTGTATTCCTTTTTTTCATTTTTAATTTTGAGTTTTTTATGTGAAAATTCTCTGAGTTGTAGTTGATGATTTAAAAAATATATCATTTAAAATTAAAAAATTTCAAGAATAAATAGTAATTCTAAATAAAGTGTTAAAAATCAAACAATCCAAAATTAAAAAGGTCAAAATTGTGGTTTTTAAAATCAAAAGAGATGAAAATTAAATTATCTGAAAATCAGTATTTGAATAAGTTTTTTAATTATGAATAATTACATTTTAGGAGTTTTTAATTTTCATGTTGAATGCGAAGTTTCCAATTTTTCCCTTTCATAAGTTTTAATTTTGCAATTAAAATTGAAATGCTGAAGTTTTGAAAAGCTTGATTAACAATTTGAAAATTCTGAATTTTGAAACGATTCAATTTTACTTAGAATAATTCAAATTCATAAGGTTTTGAGTATAAACCAGTTTTAATGCCATAATACTTGGTAATTAAAATTTTTTTTAGTCCTAAATAAAGTTCGTATTAGTTTAATTTCCAACGTTCCGCAGTAGAAATTTCCGCATTTTTCATGTTTCCCATTCCAAATTACTTCATTTTGAACGTTTTTTTCAACCAATTTAATTTTGAAGGTTTATATTGTTTACAATTGATTTTTTTTTTATTTTAAATGGTGAAATTGACGCTGAATTTATTTTTGGATTTCAGCTTTGTATTGAAAACGATTGAAATTCAAAAGTTGTCAATTTTTAATGATTCAATTTGGAACACTTTTAATCAGAATAATACAGTTTCAATTTCTTTAAATTTGTATTAATCTAATTTTCAAAATTATAGTCTAAAAATATTCTATTTTTAACTTTTGAAATTTGTTGCCTTTTCGAAATTTTAATCTTAAATCATTAATTTTCGACATTCTTGAATTCAAAATAAAATGTTTATACTTTGAACGTTTTAAATTAGAAAGTATACAATTTTAACTCTTTTCTATTAAAATTGTTATATTTTAACAATTTTAGTCTGAAATATTTATTTTGAATGCTTCTGTTTCAAAAATTTTCCATTTCAAATTATCCAATGTTCAACCTTTTTATTTAGAAATGAGATAAGTTCAATTCCTTTTCATTTCATTCGAAATATGTTCCTTCTTTGAAAATGTTACCTGATCCAAAATATTTTGAATTGGAACGTTTTCATTTCAAAATTGTTGAATATATTTTTCCAAATTTCTAACGCTCTCAATTCGAAGTGTTTAACATAATTTGATTAATTCAATTTGAGATGAGGACATTTTAAATGCTAAATAGTTAAATTGTTCGACACTAAAAAACTTAAGATGAATATTCTGTACTGTTGAATTACTGGAAAAATTGTCTCCCCAGTTGGGAAGTGAACCCTGGTCCCCGTGTAACAATCGCGGGACACACCAAATCTGTACCAATTACAACACTGCTGTGCGGTAACTGGTATGGGAAACATTAATTTTATATCTCGATGTTTCTATTTTCTCTTGTGGCTTTTTTCTTAGGTTATGCTGCAAGATAGTGGCATTTTTGAAATGCTAGGACTTGCACAGGAATTAGGCGTCGAGGAACTTTGGCAAAGCTGCGAAGATCACGTGTCCGCGACTCTTAGTCCCGGGAATGCTTGTGCTCTTCTTACTGCAGCTCTGGATGCCCAAGAGCGAGTTCCAGGTACGTAAAAAAAAAAGAGATTTTTCATTCCAAAATCGTGAAATATTGAAAATAATGCCACATTAAGATATTTAAAACATGTTTGTTAATTTTGGGACAACTACGGTGGGTCTCGACTGACTTCAACCCAAAAGAGCTTTCACCTCCCGGGTTTTTTCTTTTTACACTTCTGCTGTGTCTCAGGATAAGTTTGAGCCCAGAAAAAAATCGCTTGAATCCTTTTTTGAGAAAACTCAAATTTTATTGAATTATGATGTTATATTGTCGAGTAATGTAGTAAAATATTTTTTTGTCGATGGAATGATGGTTTTTGATCTACTATAGTCCAAACCGAAATGGTTATAGTCTTTAGCTGTGGAAAAAAATTCCTCTCTAGCTCCGCTGGGATTCGAAACTCAGGTCTACAGATTGCCAGTTTGGTTATTTCTAACGCCTAAAATTTAAATTTTAAATATATTTTCCAGAAACCTCTATTTATACAAATTTGGAAGGCCCTTGAAAGATTCATTATTATTATGCTAGCTTCCTACTTATAATTTGAAAAGCAATTAAAAAAAATATTCCGTGTTTTGGTTAAATGACATCTTTGCCAGTTTTTCGAAAGATATATTTTTTATTTGACCCAGTTATCATAATTGTAGAGACATTTCTCTTCTTGACATGAAGGTTTAGTACTTTTTTTAAATTTTTAAATGTTTGTAATTCTTTTAAGTGTCAATAGCTTTTCGAAGAACAAAAAAAGTTTACGAAATTACAAAACCTAACACGTTTCATCCCGAACTGACTTGTTGGATTCATCAATAAGGCAATACGATTTTGTTTTATTGATGTAATTTAAAAAACATTAATTTATTAGGTAGAGAAATTTATTTTTTTATAAGTTTCAAATAAGAATTCAAACGAGAAACAGGAGACTTAAAAATGCCGAAGTGACAATATGTAACATTATATTAGAATCTAGAATCTAGAATCTACTGCTTTGCACAAAAAAAGTAGTTCAAAATAAAAAATGGAAGAGTTTTTTACTCTGTTTTCAAAAATTTTAATTTT
Organism: Andricus quercusramuli; assembly: GCA_932178445.1. Lineage (NCBI taxonomy): Eukaryota > Metazoa > Arthropoda > Insecta > Hymenoptera > Cynipidae > Andricus > Andricus quercusramuli. The sequence continues at coordinate 623,011 of CAKNXH010001142.1, read as the reverse complement.
TTAAATATTTATGCAAGATTCAATATATTTATTAAATAGAAAATTTTATTTTTTCACTTACGAATAAGAAATTAGAAACATGAGAATGAAAAATTCTGAAGTGGCAATATTTATCATTAAATTAGAATCTAGAATCTTAAATCTACTGTTTTGAAAAAAGTAGTTTAAAATAAAGAATAAAAGAGTTTTTTACTCTATTTTTTAAACATTTTTCTTTTTAATTTTTCTGATTTATTTATTAAATACAGATTTTTTCAACATTATTTTCAAATAAGAAATTAAAAACAGGAGACTGAAAAATGCCGAAATGACAATATTTAACATTAAATTAGTATCTTGAATAATTAATGTGCAATAAACCCATAACAAGTAAAAATTCTCTGCACAGTGCACAGCTATGAAAATAAATCTTACACAAAAATTATGAGTATACTCTTCAGTGATAGGAATATTAGAAGAAATAGTTTGAGAATTTCCAAATCTTGTTTAATTTTATATCGCCCCAAGATAACCATATTATCTTAATCTACAAACAAAGAGAAATGACATTGAAAAATGTACTCTTTTGAAAAAAATGTATCAAAGGAACTTTCGAAACTTCATATTAACAGTAACGAAGAATTTCTTAGAGAGAATTTTCTCCAATACCCTTTTAGAAAAATAATGAAAACATTTTCTTCTTCGAGACATTTGAAGATCACTCATTTCTTTTTTGAGAACATGAGATCTGACAGGAAAAAAGAGGAGAAAAAAGCTTCGTTAAGACAATTTTGTGATCGATAATATAGACGAAAGCATTGTTCAAATTCCTGTGAACAAAGACACCAAAGAATGAAAATAAAGGGGACGGAGTAAAGTGCGAAAACCGATATGATAGGCGACAGCAAAAAGGAAATTGGTAGAAGAATGAAGGGTGACCTATAAAAAAGTGACATTCCCAAAGCGCCATCAATCTTCATTATCTTAATTTCGATGTACACCGGCTGACCGCAAATGTGTTGGTGTTGTCCCTACACATTGTGAGAGGGGAAAGCCCATTGTATTTGATATTGCCACCCTGCGGGCTCAGAATTTTCCGTTTATCGTTGCGAAGAAAATTGTACTTGAGGAGAAAAGCAAATGCATGAAAAAGTCATTGGTTGTGGTTTCGAAAATTACAGGAACTTTCCATAGAAGCTTTTTATATATTTTTTGTTTTCATTTTGAACATCAAAAATAAAAAGGAAATGATTTAGAAAAAAGTCATATCACATTTGGGATAAGCATAACTCGTTCGGTTCAAAATTATGAATAATTATGTCATCAGGGTGGTCCAAATTTATACTGTTTGAAGTTTTATTTTTTATTTTTCGTGATGGACACCCTCTTTTCACTAACTGTGAAAACGAGTTTGATGTGAAAAGCTTTGTTTTCGAAAAAATAAAGAAAAGTACATGTTACTAACTTTCTGTTAATCCTACAAGCACTACATTTTTCTCATTTGTTCAAAGACTGAGTTTTTCTTATTTAAAATCCCATGTTAATTTCGAAAACCCGGGACACGGCTTGACGTTGACCGGTTAAAAAAATTGGAAATTTCTTTTTCCGGAAAAGGGACAAACTGGGGGGAATCGACTACCAACAATCGAAAGCCGGTTCTTTGGACCACACTATTATATCATGTATTCGAACTGTTACTTAATATGTTGGAATTTTTCCCATTCTCCTGAACCCAATTTCTCTTTATAAGGGAAGCTCTGGAATTATTCATATTTGAGGTTTTGAAATTAAAATGCTTTTGATAACAAATAGTCAATTTTTTCAAGTATCAATCTTTTTCAAAGAAATTTTATCACTTATCATTTTAAAGAGCTATAACAATAATACATTTATTTCTGAAAAAAATGTTTATTTATTTCAAATATGTAATCAGGGAGTATGTTAATTTACAAATTGTCTAAACTGATCAATTCAAAGGTCAATTGAAGAAATTCAAAATGTACATTTTTTTAATTGTAAATGTTCCAAATTAAATAATTTTAGCCTGAAACTGTATAAATTAGATAATATCAAATTAATTACGTCTGAAATGCAACAAAAATGTTTCCGAATTTCAAATTAACATTAAAAGCTAAGAATTCTGAGTACGAAATGTTTAAAAATGCATAGTCTGAAATTATTCTAAAAGCGTTTCAAATTAAATAATATTGAATTGAACTTAAAGTCTGCAGCGTTTGAAATAAAATAATATGCATGCAATTATAAAATCAGTTGTGATTGAATATGCTTTTATAATAAGTTTTACGAATTATGTATGTGGTTTCAAATAAAAAATCAAGCAAAATAAAAAAAAAATGTAGATTGAAAGCTATCATATTGAGGAGAAATTTTCAATTGAGGATTTTCCAATTCTGATCGAAAATCTTTTATGACTTTTTGAAATATAAAATTGTCTTACAGTATCGCAATGTGGTAAAAAATGTTGCATTTTAGGAATTTAAACAAAAATCCTATGAACATGAAAATCAAGGTAATTTGTTTTTACTTACAGGCTTTGGTATTGAATGCTTATAAAAAATCAAAATTAAAAATATAACTTCAGTTCAAGTTAGAATTTTATCAAAATAAGCAAAAATGCCATTTTCCATATTCATTTAATTTTCATTTAAAACTTTTTTGTATAGTTTTATGTGAGATTTTGTGTACAGCTGTGAAGCTTAGGGACATATTTTTTGAGACCTAAAGAAATAATATCAGACTTCTCCAGTAGAAACTAGAGATATATCATACATAATACTAATTTTCTTTTTAATTTTAATGAAAATCAACCAAATCTGTAAAAATTTACAGTTCTGCTCATTTTCCACAAATTCTATACTTAAAAAGTTGTATTTTTTAATTTGAATCGATGATAATAATTTTTGCACCAGTAGAAGAATGTTTTTCAGAAATTTGAATTGATTTATTATTAATTTTTTTATTTCTATTTTCATTTTTTTTAATTCTAAAAATTGCTCCAATACTTTTAGTGACAACAGACCTACGTAATTTCATAAGGGTTAATCCACAGAATACGTAAGACATACGTGAAATATATGAACTTTCAAACAAATAATTGAGTTCTTAACTCAAAAAGGTAAATTTTGAATAAAAAAAGAAACAATTTAATTTTCAGTAAAAAAAACTGTTTTCGAATAAAAATAAATAAATTTTGTATCAAATAGTTCAAACAAAGTGATGAACCTTCGATTAACAAAAATAATCCTCAACGAAAAGTGTGATAGTTGATATTGCCATTAAAAAATGTTTCCATTTTTTATCAAAAACAGTTGAATTAATCCAAAAATCCAACTTTTAACACAAAAAAGAAAAATTTCCACTTGGACAAATTTTTCAGTCAACAGAAAAATAAAATCTAATACAGATGTTGAATTTTTAACTTAAAACTATAAGTATTCCACTACAATAATTAAATTTTCAACTCAAAAAGGACAAGTTTTTCAAAAAATAAATTAATTTTTAACTAAAAAAGATAAATTTTTAAGCAAAAATGGAATGGTTACATTTTTAGTTTAAAAAATTAATATTCAACTCAAACAACTAATTTTTAAAAGAATAGTTGAATGTTTCACAAAGGAAATGAATATTCAGCCAAAATGATGAATCCACAAGCAAAATAAAAATTAATTTTTATCGGATAGTTGAATTTTCACACGAAAAGATGAATCTTTTACCAAAAAAGACAAATTTTCAACAAAATAAATTAAATTTCAACTGAAAAAGATAAATTTTTAAGCAAAAATGGAATATTTACATTCTTCGTTAAAAATTTTTATATTTTACTATAGAAAAAAGAAACGAATTTTCAACAGTATTGTTTTATTTCCAACCAAAGAAATAAATATTTGATCAAAATGATGAATCATCAACCAAAATATTAAATTTTAAACAAATAGTTGAATTCTTAATCAGTTAGTGGAATTTTCCACTCACGAAATGAATTTTGAACAAATAAAGACCGACTTTTAACAAAATCTCTTAATTGTAAACTATAAAAGATCAATTTTCGACTAAAAATAGAATAGTTAGATTTTCAATTATAATAATAATTTTTTAGCAAAAGAATTTGTTCACCAAAGTAGTTTGAGGATTATTAACAAATTTGTATCTCTTTTTTGTGTTAACAACTTTTTTCTATTATTTTTTTTTCTTAGCTTGTATCGTTTATCTAAAAATTTAATTTTTTATTTTTAATATAGCTTTTTACGAATAAAACAAAAACTACGCGTCCTATCCAAAATTGATTAATCACAAATTTGTAGATCTTTTTTAGGAGAACAATTTTTTTCATCCATCTTTTTCTTTATCTTGCATAGTTTGACCACAAAATGGAATTTTTAATTTTTCATTATTTTTTGTGTGATCAAAATGTCAATTTTCAATTTTTTCAGAAAATTCAAAACGTTGTTATCACAATCTCGTAGGGCTTTCAAAAAGCAACGTTTTTCTTCATATCGTGCGTTGTTTGGCCTAAAATTTTCATTTTCGATTGATTTTTAAAATTTTGTAATTGTTATAACTCTGATAGTTTTTTTTTCCTATCAAAAAAAGTCATGAGGATAAATTGTTCAGCTTTATTAATACTACGAATAGTCGTACATAAAATTTTTAAACCTAAAAAAATTTGAACCTTCAAACGAAAAACAGTAACTTTTCACCAAATAATTAAATTTTCAACCCAAAAAATGAGACTTCTGCCAAAAAAGACTTTTCAACAAAAAACATGAATTCTCAACTGAATAAAATAAATTTCTAACCAAAAATAGAATGATTAAACTTGCAGTTAGAACAAAACAAATTTCAGCAAAATAGTTCCGTTTTCAACACAAACAAATAAATTTTCAAATAAAGAGATTAAGTTCCCGCTAATGAGATTTCTTTCCTACCGCAAATATGAATGTTCAACAAAATAGTTTAATTTTAATCTAAAACAAATGAATTTTCAACTAAAAATAGAATAGTTAAATTTTCAGTAAAAAATAATAATTTTCAGTCAAATAAAATTAATTTCAAACAAAATTGTGCTATTTTCCATCGAACAAATAAATTTTTAACAAACAAGATTAAGATTCTATCGATAAAGATAAATTGTCGACAAAAATAACAAACAGTTGAATTTTCGGTTAAAAAAATTATTTTTCAATAATAAAAATTAATTTTCAGCCAAAAAAGATGAATTTTCAACCAAGAGAAATAATTTTTAACAAAACACATGTATCCTCAACCAAATATTTCTATTTACAAAGGAATTTTCAAAAGAGTGAAATTTTCAAACAAAGAAATTAATTTTTAATAAAAAAAAATGAATCAGTCACCAAGAACATTAATATTCTATACAGGAATTTTCATCTGAAGAAAACAAATTTTAAACAAAACATGAAAAAGTAAATCTTCAGTTAAAAAAGTGAAAAAATTAATGTTCAACAAAATCGTTAAATTTTTAACAACAAAAAAAAGTTTTTAAATAAAATTGATGAATCATTACCCAAAAAGATGTAATTTATACCAAAATAGATGAATTTTCTACTAAAAAAAAATTTCAACGAAAAAGAAGGACATTTTAGAAAAATTTTGGAAAAAAAAATAATAAAATTAACTTCGATTTCAGAGTATGTAAAATTCCTCGATTCGTTCAGGTTTACCCTGAAATTTTATAACTCTCTTCAATTACCTGTCGTGTAACAACCCAGTTAAGAAAGACGTTTGCCACAAATTTTTGTACTCCATGGTTTTGAAGATTGTGACAATGCCGACACTTCCTGCATTACCGACAGATTTGGCGAGAAGTTTTAAAATTCTGAGTACAGCAGCACCGTCCAATACAATCAATCTAACAACAGGTTCTTAGCAGTGTCACCAATCTTGTAATAAGTAAAAAAATTCATTATTCAGTATTTCCTTCTTCAAAATTATGTTTATCATCGCATAAAATTAATTTCGCATCTACTCTAATATTACCATTATTCAAAATCAACGTTAAATCATAACAAAAGTTTTCTTTTGTAAGATAAGTTGTTGTTTTCGTCAAATACTGGTTGGTAGCAGTGGAAGGCCCGCCATTCACTCATTTTCCGGCGTCTGTCTCACGACGAAAGTCAGCGAAACCACGCGTTGTGTGTTTTTTCGTTATATATCATTTTTGTGAAGAAAACGGACGAAAATGGCGTACAAAGGTCCTCAGAAGGTGCAGAAGGTGATGGTCCAGCCCATCAACCTTATCTTTCGATATCTACAGAATCGCTCGCGAGTACAAGTTTGGTTGTACGAGAATGTTAACCTAAGAATCGAGGGACACATCGTCGGTTTTGACGAGTACATGAACCTGGTGTTGGACGACGCAGAGGAGTTCTACGTGAAGACGAAAAACAGGAAACCACTGGGCCGTATCATGCTCAAGGGCGATAATATCACACTTATACAGAACACGAACCCTGGAGCAAATTAGACCGGCGAACATAACCTCAAAGATTCATTCCTCTGTCAACTACGTGGACAACGAGAATACGGAGTACCTGAAGATGTTGGATAAGAAGGAAATCAATTATCCAAAAGTTTTTCCATGTGCCTGTCAACGTAGATTTTCCTTGACACTTGGATGCAGCGGGAAATCTTCGTTTCGTCTCGTGTGGTCCCAAAGTGATTCTTTGTGAAGATTTAACTCAAACTCAGTGATTTAAAACTGTTTTTCTTTTATAAATCTTGACCAATGAGTGATTATTTTGTATAATTAAAGATGAACTGTTAAGTTCAGTTTATGAAGATCCAATTACAATATTTGAATAGTCAAATTTGGTTCATGTACAGCAAAGCAACTTGTGAATTATGAATGATAGTTTCAGTTAAATTATCTTCTTTTGTTTATTGTAAATCCAGGAAATTACGTAAAAAAGTATAGTTAAAGAATTGTGGAAAGAGTGTAAAAATGTTCGACTTGATTCATTAAAAAAATTGACTAATTCACGTGATGTGTGTTATTTTAGGTACTAAAAACCGTTTAGTTTTAATCAGATTATTTCAGTGATAATTTTTAAATTTTATAACTTCCGAATTTATTTTATTTGCAATCGAGTTAATATATTAAGATGACTAAAAGTTGAGTATTTTACAATTAATTTTAGTCAAACATTGAAATTCGAAAGGATTTTAACGTTTATTTATGTTTCAGGAGGGAAAGGTGCATGCTCTTCATTCATCGATCGATGCTTTGCATTTATCGGTGAAAATGCTGTCGATACTGTGAAAACTCCTGCTTTCTGTAATTTACCCAAGGATGCTTTGATAAAATTGATTTCTTCAGATTATCTTGGTTTGGAGGAGGAAGACGTCTGGAGAGCAGTTTTGAATTGGGCGAAATATCAGGTGATACTACATTTTATTTTGATAATTAACTGATTAAAATAGTACAAGGTATCCTGAAATTTGAGAAATTAAATTCAGAATAAATCAGAATTCTTTAACGTCGTATGTTAAAATTTAACTATAAAATTCTTTGGAAATTAAAAAAAAACAAGAATATAAATTGATTTAAAACCAGCGTTGGGTAAGTTACTTTTTTGAGTAACTAGTTAGTTACTACATAAAGTAACTTGAAGTTACATAAAAAATGACTTTTCACTTCCTCAAAATAAAAATAACTAAGATGATAATTCATAAAAACTTAATTTAAAAATAAATAGGCATTAGTTAAAGTAAATAAAAATTATACAATTTTTTTCGGTCAGTTACATGTATATTTAGAATGAAATTCAAATTGAGTAATAGACATGTCACTCGGAATATCTGGCAGTATCAGATTTTGAACGGGTTTTGTTTTTCTGCATTATTCGGCAGGATCGTCAAAATTACATGTTTCATTGAATTTACTTTCGGCAGCCATTAAAAATGATTTTCATTTTGAATTTAAAGTTAAAATGACGACTGATAATTGTTAAAGCTTAAAATTGGAGTAAAATTCATCTAGAATTAAGACTCCATTTTGAAATTCAGGTAACAATTTTAAGTATGAGAGCCGAAAAGGTTTCCAATTTCGGACAAAAAACCTTTTGTATTATTCAACTTGAAACGCTTCACATTCCTAACATTTCAAATAAAAATATGGCATTTTCAACAAAATAGATGACTTTTTAACAGAATAGTTGAATTTGCAATGAAGCAAGATTTTTCAGTCACATTTTTCAAACAAACAATTGTATTTTTAACCGAAAAATATGAAAAAAGTTTTTACCGCAAGAACTGAATTTTCAAACCGAGAAGAACATTTTTGAACAAAAGAGGTGAATTTTCAACAAAAAAGTTAATTTTTAACCGAAATGTCGAATTCTATACTATTATCAAACCAAAAAGACGAATTTTCAACAAAAGGGTTAATCTTCCAACAAAAAAGTTAATTTTCAACCAAATAGTTAAAATTCTAACCAAAGAGATGAATTTTCAAAACAAATAGCTGAACCCTCTACAGAAATTCGTTTACCAAAAGAGATGAAGTTTCAAACCCAAAACAACACTTTGAACAAGACATGAATTTTCAACCAAAATTTTCCTTATTTTTCAATCAACTAGTTGAACTTTCTACAAAAATAATTGCATTTTTAACCAAATACATGAATTTAAGAAAAATGCTGAAACCTCAACCAACTCAGAATAATTTTTTACGAAAGTAGTTAAATATAAATAGATAAATACCTTTTGAAACATAAATACCGAATTTTGAACCAAGAATGAAACAAAATTTCCACTACATTGTTGAATTTTCAAGCCAATAAGACAAATATGAAACTTCAACAACAACAAAAAGTTACTTTCCAACCAAATAGTTGAACGTTGTATCATAAATGGAATTTTTAACGAAATACATGAATTTTCAACCAAGTAGTTGAATTTTCAACCAAAATAGAATGGAAAATCTTGACAAAGTTACAACTTACTTTTTAAAATTTTGACGAAGTTACCATAAAAGTTCAAAGTCACGTAACTTTACAGTAACTTAGTTACGAGTACTTGTAACAAGTTGCTACACAACTCTGAAACGTTAATCGTTAAAATTACAATTTCAAATTTTTCCAAATTATAAATTATATGCGTTATATTTCAATTCTTTTTTTAACGTCCTACATTAAAATGTAGCTACACAATTTTAGGAAATTAAAAAAAACAAGAATTCAAATTCGATTGAAACTTTAATTGTTAAAAATACAGTAATTTCACATTTGTCCAAATTATACGGTTTCAAATAAAAAATTTACACCTTTCATATTTAAAAGAAACTTTGAATTGAATACATTAAGATTCGAAAAAAAATGCAATATGAATACAAAAAAATTGGAATGTTTTCAAAGACAGTTTATAATTGAATAATTTATAATCCATAATCTGAGAATTAAATAATCTGCAATTGAAAGCACTTTAAAACTATTTTTAATCAAAATGATTGAAAGTACACAGTTTCTACTTGAAACTATTTAAATATAATGATTTGTATTATTGAATCATACAAAGTTGTAAAATTTCCACTTAAACAATATTGAATTCAATCTTAATTCTGGTGCGTTTGAAATAAAATAATATGCATACAATTGAAATCAATTGCAATCGAATATGCTTTCATTGCAAGTTTTCTAAATTATATGGTTTCAAATGAAAAATCATGCAAGATTTCGTAGAAAGTTAGATTTGAAATGGTTCAGATTCGGAAAATATGCAATATGAATAATAAATTCATAATGTTTTCAAAGTTAGTTCATAATTTAATAATTTTACATTAAAAATGCGTAACCTGGATAAATTTGAGTTTTGTAATTTGGATATTCTGCAATTGAAAGCATTTTAAAACTAAGGTATTTTCTAATCGAAAGTATTTAAGCTTATTAATTTATATTATTGAGCCGTTTAAAGTTTTAAAATTTGAAAATTGAAATGATTTTCTGAAAATTAAGAAATTAAATTTGAAAAAATAAGTGAAGTGTTTAAAATAAAATAATATACATACAATTAAAAGCAGTTGCTATTGAATATGCTTTTATTGAAAGTTTTCTAAATTATATGGTTTCAAATAAAAATTTCAAACTGATGTCTGCAGGGTGTCGTCTCACCCGGAAAACCTGAAATTGTCCAGGAATTTTTTTTAAGATAGGTAATGTGTGATAGGGAATGTGTCTTTTTTCAGTTAAAAATTCAACAATTTCGTTGAAAATGCATCTTTTTGTTTGAAAATGTAAGTTTAACTGCAGCCGTTGAGAATTCAACTATTCTGTTAAAAATTCCTATTTTTCTCAAAAATTCTTCTTTTTTGGTAGAAAATTATTCTGTTTTGTTGAAAATTATGCATTTTGGTTTAAAAATTCGAATATTTCAGTTAAAGTTTTGTCATTTAAAAAAAAAATTCATTTTCTTTGTTGAAAATCACTCTTTTTGGTTGAAAAATTCAAATATTCCAGTTGAAGGTTATTTTTTTTTTTGAAAATGTCTCACTTTATTTATTTTCTTGGTAGAAAATTTAACAATTTGGTTAAAAATTCATATATCTTTTTGAACATGCAAGGTTTAATTAAGCCCTTAGCACTCTTTATTTAATTATTCGATGGTGATAATATGTTTAAGAATATCTTGTAATTTAAGTCGGCAAAGCTTTCTAAATCAAAAACATCAATTGAATCCGTAGAAACTAAAAAAAGAGACATTCATAATAAACTTGCGAAACCGTGATGAATTTTCAACTAAACTGAATAACCTTCAACTGGAATAGATGTATTTTAAACCAAAAAGATGAATTTTCAATAAAAGAGTTTCAATTTCATCCAAGTAGTTTTATTTTTAATGAAGAGGATGAATTTTCAGCTAAAATGATGAATATTTAACCGGAATACATAAATTTTCAACCAAAAAGATGAGTTTTCCATCAATAAGATTAATTTTCAAACAAGAAGATTAATTTTCTGACAAAAAATACGATTTTGTACAAAAATAGACGATTTTCAACAAAATAGATGATTTTTCAATCAAATAGTTGAATTTTCAATCAAGAAGATTAGTTTCTACAAAAAAGACGAATATACAACGAAATACGTGAATTTTCAACTAAAAAAGATAAATTGTTCAGCAAAAATGAAATAGTTTAATTTTCAATTTAAAAAATTAATTTTAAACAAACAAAAAACGAATTTTTAATAAAATATTTAGACACAGTAATAAAAAAGCTACTTTTACGAATGAAGAACCATGGTTATTCAATTTTATATTGCAATATAAAGAAAGATCACGCTCTCGTTAAAATTCCTTGACTTGAACAAAAATTTCCTGGCATTTACAAGTTATCCACGTAAGGTAGACACCCTGAATTTATATTACCAATATTGCTAATCAATTCAATACTTACTTGAATTAGAGCAATCACAGCGCAAAAGGAACTCAAAAAGGATTTAATAGGATCATTTTTTTCAGGGAAAAGGAGAAAAATGGAGGAAAGGTTAAATGTTTAGTTTTACATTTAGAAAAGAAGAGACAATCTTTTTATAAGAAATTATATAGTTTTTAAATAATGTGAAATGATTTTTTAATTATTTGTGCTGTTGAAGATTTTTTTTTATATGCTTAGGTCTGCTTAGGTCGTTGAAAATCAATTTATGGCAATGTAAAACGCCCGAGAAAACATAATATTTGTTAAATGAACAATGTTTATTTGTTTTAAATCGTTCTCGTAAACAAGAATATTTCCTCTTCTAAAAATGCCTTCATAATAATCAAATCATGATACTTATAAGTAAAATTAAATATTTCTGTCCAAGATTTATTCCATCCTTACTATAATTAGAAAATTGGGAACAACACTCTTCAATGCTCTTAAACTTAAATTAGAAATAAGGCAGTGGACCCGATAGTCGGAACACTGTCAGAGTGATGTAATGTTATAAAATTAAATACATTTTTATCGTTTCCACACAAAATTTTATAAAATACTTCAATATTTTAAGTTACTATTTGAAATGTCAAAAAAAAGTGGCGTCATGGTTTAGAAAAAAATAAAAGTTCGTGGCAGCTCGAGCAACCAGCTATTTTAGCCTCGCAGTTTATGGCTAGAGCTAAGAAAGAGTGGTTTTCGTTTCGTGATTTTCTTTGGAGTGTACGGTTTTGTTGAGTATAAAAGCAGTTTAGATCAAAGTGTACGATCAATATGGTTAAGGGGAAAAAGTTAATTCAAGATTTTTATTGGTTTTTTAGTTTTTTAGGGGTGTTTGGGTATACCCTCTCGTTTTACAGTAGATAACCTGAAACCTGAACACTAATAGATTTTCATTGATTTTTTAAAGAAAAAACGAAGCAGTGCCTAAGAAAAAAAACTTTATCTAAAGAAAAAGCAAGTTTATTATTAGAAGAAAAGAAAATTGATAACTCACTTAGTACTATGAAAAAATCTTTGAATAAAACTCAGGCAGATTAAATTTTGAAGAATTGTTGAATAATTGGATAGTGAAAATGATATAAAATGTTGATTTTCCTTAAGTGTTTGATTTTTGTTGTTTAATTCTAATTATATGACTTTTATAAGTGGCTATTACCTGGCTATTATACCTGGCTATTTTCAAGCGATTTGAAGAGATTTAAAAATTTTAAGGGATTCTAATATTTTAATGGATTTAAAAGAATTTATTTACAAGAAAGGGCTTTCGTAGGGTAGAGAATTTTCGAGACTTTCGAAAGATATGAAATGATTTTACAGAACGTATAAGGTTTTCAAGATATTTTAAAAGATTTCACAGAATTTGTTGAGATTTACGAAGATTTCAATGATTTTAAGAGATTTTAAAGCTCTCAAGGTATTGTAATACACTTTCCAGGATTCCAGGATATAACATCATAGAATTTCGCGGGGTTTTATAATATTTTAGTGGACTTTACAGAATTTATTCACGAGAAGTGAAGTATTTCGTAGGATTTCAAAGTTTTTTAAATATTTTAGAAAATCTTAAAATAGTACAAGGAATTTTCAATTTATTTCAATCATTTGATGGGATTTCAAAGATTTAAAAATATTTGAGGGTATTTTCAAAGCTTCCAAGGAATTTTCAAGATCTTTTAAAAGTTTCGATGGATTTTAAAAGATTTTAAAGGAATTAAAATGGCTTAGGTTATTTATATGTATTCAAGAGATTAAAACATTTGCAAAGAATTTGCAAGGCTTTTAAAGGATTTAAAACAATATGCATGGGGGTTTAAAGAATTTCGTAGAATTTTGGAAGATATGGAACGAATTTGCAAGACCTATAAGGTTTTAAGATATTTTTAAATACTTCACAGGCTTTCACAAGATTTCAATGATTGTAAGATTTTTCGAAAACTCTCAAGTTATTTTAATTTTTCCAGGATTTCAGGAAATATCACCAGATTTCATAGAAATTTATGGATTTAATAATATTTTAGTGGATTTTGAAGAATTCATACAAGAAAAGTGAGTCATTTCGTAGGGTTTCAAAGATTTGAAGATATTTGAACTTATCTTTTGGAATTCATCCTGAATTCTTATTAATTTATCCTGAATTTTTTTAATCCTTTTGAATTTTTTTACTCAACTTGAGTTTTTCTAAATTTACTCAATTCTACTTAATTGAAAGGATTTTTTTGAAATTTCAAAAGTTTTTATTTTATGGATCCTTAGGATCAATTGATAAAATGATCAAAGGATTTAGAATATTTTAAGGTATTTTTTCAAATACCATGGCATTTTCAAGAGCTTTGAACATTTTTAAAGGATTTCAAACGATTTTAAAGGATTTGAAATATTTTAGTTTATTTTAAAAGTTACCCAGGCGTTTCAAGGGCTTTAAAAAGTTTCAAGGGATTTCAATAGGAAATTTTAAAAGATTTAAAAGAGATTTAAACTGTTTCAAGGGATTTTCAAGGGTTTTAGTCATTTTAAGGGATTTTGATATTTTAATAGATTTCAACGAATTTATTCATAAGAAGTGAGGGATTTCGTAGGGTTTCAAACATTTGAAGACATTTTCAAATATTTTTTGCAATTCATTTGGAATTCGCCCTGCATTATTATTAATTTGTCCTACGTTGTTTTGAATTCTTGTAAATTCTTCTAAATTCACTAAATTTTACTCGATTAAATGGATTTTTTAAAAGTTTGTATTAAATTCATCTTGAAGTCTTTTAAACTCACCTTAAATTCTTAGACATTTGATCAAATTCTTTTAAAGGCCCTTTTAATTTTTCTAAACACATTTTAAACTTACTCAATTCAATTACTTTTTACATATTTTTTAATTGTTTCCAATTCACTTGATTCATTTTTTAATTTAGCTTAATTTTTTACGAATTTCTTTGAATTCTTCTCATTTCGCTTTAATTCCACTAAATTCACTCAGACTTTACTGAAATCAATGGAATTTTTTCGCTTTTTAATATCATTTTTAGTTCATTTCAATTCTTTTAAATTGGTTTGTAGTCATTTTCCACTTTTTTGGTTATAAATTAGTAGGGTTTCAAAGATTTTTAGAGATTTGAAATTATTTTTTGGAATTCACCATAAATTCTTATTAATTTTCCCTCAATTCTTTCAAATTCCTTGGAATTTTGTGGAATTTTATTTTAATCTCTTGAATTCTAAATTTACTCAATTCTACTTAATTCAAAGATTTTTTTTGATTTTTTTTAAGTTTTTATTTAATTGATCGTGAAGTCATTTCAAAGTTACTGAATTCAATGAAGTTTTTTTTATGTTTTTAAATTGTTTTCAATTCATTTGAATTTTTTTCATTCACCTTGGAGTTTTATGAATTTCATCGAATTCTTCTTGTTTACCTTAAATTCCTATAAATTAATTCCAATTTTACTTCTTTAATTCTAAAGAAGTATATAAAGTATAATAAAGAATTCTAATTCTTTTGAATTTAACTTCAATCTGTTTTAGGCATTTATCAACATAAAATCATATTCCAATTACTGTCGAGTAACTTATTGTGAAAATTGAGTTTTTCTATTTTTGGGGGGAGGGGTGGATTAGAAAACGCATAGGAAAAGGTCAGGGAAAAATTACTTTTATGGTCTGGAAAACCTAGAAAAGTCAGGGAATTTTTGGATTTTGTTTCCGTAGCAACCCTGTCTTTAAAAAATCTATATTTTCTTATTTAAATAGTTTGAAGAATGTTTATATTTACAATTAAAAATAGCTTCATACGTTTTTTCCGAATTTAAATACTTTAAAAATGCTTTGAAATGGGCCTGACTTGACACTACGCCTTTGAGTGTCGAGTATCGGGTCCACTACCTTAAATCAAGTTTGTGATAGTAAAAACAAATGATTTAAAAACACGTAATAACAGATTTTCTAATATTTAGAGTTCTACATTTTTTTTAAATGAAAGCTCTAGAAGTTCTTTGGAATCTTTTGAAATCCCTTTGAAATGTCGGAATACTCCCTTTGGATGCAATCGGCAATACTTCCAGTCATCAAGTTAGAATTGACAAGTTTTTCAAGACAACGGTTCAAGTACGTAGTACTACCTCCAACAGAAGCTATTATTTTCGATTTTTTTGTCATTAAATACATCAATGGAGATCGTTCTATAAGCTTTGAACGAAAAACTGTAAACAAATTCTACATTCCTGGAGAAATTGAAGAATATCCTTTCCGGTCTTTTTCTTACAAACTGCTATAGCTTTTCTAGTACCGAAGCCCAGCACAATTTCCTTAGCTTTCAGAAGATTCTTCTCATCCATTACGTTGATTTCATCAAGCCTCTTGTTATCTAATACATCCTTTTTTATGGAGCGAGCCATATTATTCCTAGCTATAAGAGATAGAGACGTAAATCAAAAGGAGCAAAAGGGGCGTCAGACTGAAATTCGGTAAAAAATGGCGTAATATTTTGCGCCAAATTCTCAAAGAACGCCATTTTAGCTGACATCATCTCATCCTTAACAATTTTAGCTACGATCTGGAAGCTTTTGCATATAGTATAACGGAAATTAACAAATAATATACCAATAAAATTCCCACACAATTCGCGCTTTTCCCACACGCTGGAAACCCTGTTCTTTCATAAATTTTTTTAGAAATTCTTTGATATCGTAAAAATCAATTAAAATAAGTAGTAAGTACTTAGAAATTCTTGTCCAGGCTTACTTCTAAAAACAAATCCAGGTCTACTTGAAAAAAAATTCAGTCAATTAAAATCAATTTTAAACCATTCGATGCTACTGATCCAATACTAATTTATCAACAATTTCTTATGCATGTTTATTAGGGTGGGTCGAAAATAAATACTTTTGGAATTTGAAATCGCTACAATGCGGAAAAGTAGCGTATTGGGGTCCTAAAAAAGTTTAATTAATTTGGAACCGATCAACATGCAGCTTTGTTACCCGCGCTCGCAAAAAAGGTATCAAAAATTT
>CAKNXH010001142.1:593111-606477 GCA_932178445.1 Andricus quercusramuli | reverse complement strand
ACATGCAGCTTTGTTACCCGCGCTCGCAAAAAAGGTATCAAAAATTTATTGTTTGTAGAGTTTTTAAATTTGATTGAGTTTCAATTTTTTTTTACATACCTGGAGGTCAAAAAAGTCTCCTTAATTTTTTTCGGATTTTAATCTATCATTTTCTGGGAGATAATTCATATTTAATTTACCATTATTTTCGGACATTTTTTTAAACACGTTTGCAAATAGAAGGAAAATTATTTGAGGTACATGAAAACTTTTGAGTGACAAAAATGCATTAGAAAAAAATCCCCGAATCCCAGGAGTCAAAATTGGCAGTACAGCGAATTTTTTAAATTTTGATTTTGGTATTTAATGAACTTATCTTCATAACTTGTAGTTTAAACATTTTTGTGAGCACGCGTAGGGGTTTTAAACGTAGAAATACACTAGGGAAAAAATTCACAAGACTCAGGAGTCAAAATTGGCAATACAGCGAATTTTGAAGATTTTGATATTTAATGAACTTATCTTCATAAATTGTAGTTTAAACATTTTTTTGAGCATGTGTGGGGTTTTAAACATAGAAATACACTAATAAAAAAATTCACAAGACTCAGGAGTCAAAGTTGGCAATACAGCGAATTTAAAAATTTTTGATTTTGGTATTTATTGAACTTATCTTCATAACTTGTAGTTTAAACATTTTTTTTGAGCATGTGTGGGGTTTTTAAACATATAATGACACTAAGAAAAAAATCCACAAGACCCAGGAATCGAAATTGACAATACAGCGAATTTTTAAATTTTTGATTTTGGTATTTTGTGAACTTGTCTTTATAACTTGTAGTTTAAACATTTTTGTCAGCATGTGTTGGTTTTTTAAACCTAGAGATATACTCGGAAAAAATCCACAAGACTCAGGAATCAAAATTAGCAATACAGTGAATTTCAAAATTTTTATTTTTGTATTTTATGAACTTATCTTCAGAACTTGTAGTTTAAACATTTTTCTGAGCATGTGTGGATTTTTCAAACATAGAAATACACTCGGGAAAGAATCCACAAGACCCACGTATCAAAATTAGCAATACAGCGAATTTTCAAATTTTTGATTTTGGTATTTTATGAACTTATCTTTAGAATTTGTAGTTTAAACATTTTTCCAATTTCCAATTTCGGTTTCTGATTCTGGTCGATTTTCTTCATAATGTATTTCTATGTTTAAAAAACCCACACATGCTCACAACAAGTTTTAAACTGCAAGTTATGCAGATAAGTTCATTAAATACCAAAATCAAAATTTAAAAAATTTGTTGTATCGCCAATTTCGTTCCTGGGTCTTATGGATTATTTTTTCTAGTGTATTTCTAAGTTTAAAAAACCCACACATGCTCACAAAAATGTTTAAACTACAAGTCATAAAGATACGTTCACAAAATACCAAAATCAAATTTTTGAAAATTTGCTGTATTGCCAATTTCAATTCCTCAGTCTTGTCGACTTTCTTTCTAGTGCATTTATTAGTTTGTAAAAACCCCACACATGCTCACAAAAATGTTTAAACTACAAGTTATGAAGATAAGTTCATTAAATACCAAAATCTAATTTTTAAAAATTCGCTATATTGCCAATTTAGACTCCTGAGTCTTGTGAATTTTTTTCCTAGTGTATTTCTATGTTTAAAAACCCCACACATGCTCACGAAAATGTTTGAACTACAAGTTATGAAGATAAGTTCATTCGACACCAAAATCTAATTTTTAAAAATTCGCTGTATTGCCAATTTTGACTCCTGGCTCTTGCGGATTTTTTTCCTAGTGTATTTCTATGTTTAAAAACCCACACATGCTCACAAAAATGTTTAAACTACAAGTTATGAAGATAAGTTTAATAAATACCAAAATCAAAAATTTTAAAATTCGCTGTATTGCCAATTTTGACTCCTAGGATTCGGGGATTTTTTTTCTAATGCATTTTTGTCACTCAAAAGTTTTCATGTACCTCAAATAATTTTCCTTCTATTTGCAAACGTGTTTAAAAAAATGTCCGAAAATAATGGTAAATTAAATATGAATTATCTCCCGGAAAATGATAGATTAAAATCCGAAAAAAATTAAGGAGACTTTTTTTACCTCCAGGTATGTAAAAAAAATTGAAACTCAATAAACTTTAAAAACTCTGCAAACAATAAATTTTTGATACCTTTTTTGCGAGCGCGGGTAACAAAGCTGCATGTCGATCGATTTCAAATTAATTATACTTTTTTAGGACACCAATACGCTACTTTTCCGCGTTGTAGCGATTTCGAATTCCAAAAGTATTTATTTTCGACCCACCCTAATGTTTATAAATATTCCGAGTTGATTGTTTTGAAAATGCGAAATGTTTTAATATTTTTTTTACTATGAAAAATTATACCTGTAAAAACTTGAGATACCCATTGAAAAAACCTTGAATTGTCAGGGAATTTCTTTCCAGGATTTGAGTGGGCACCCTCAAGTAGTCGAACAATTTTAAATTGTATTATTGCAAGAAGAAAATTGATTTTTCTTTCCTGAATAAAATCTTGAATGTTTAAATTCTCAAAATTGTCAATTTCAGGCAGGTGTTACACAACCTACCCAGCACTGGACAGAGGAAGAGAAAGCCAGAGTTTGTCAACACTTGTCCGGAGTGATTGGCCACGTTCGTCTTTTGCTGATCGACAGCCAAGTATTCGCAGAGGAAGTTGAACCAACTGGAGCAGTCCCAATTGAATTGTCCTTGGAGAGGTACGAATTTTTCAAAACCCGTCAATCGGTCGACTCGAAAAACGTAAGGTACGATTTTCTGGGTACTTACTTCATTCCTGGGTTCTTCTCATCTTTTTATTTTTCTTTCAGGTACAGGTATGCAGCTTTACCCAAAAAATTCACAGAGGTTTGCACCGACAAACGACTGACACCCAGGGTTAGTCCTTTCATGTTCCCTGGATCACAGATTCTCTCTCGAAACAAAATGCCCTTTCAGCGTTTGCTCAATCAGTGGTATGGCGTTCCCAAGCAAACGTGGCAATTAGTTTATCGGTAAGCTTAAAATAGGATATCATTTCTTAAATATTTAAACTTTAAAAAGTGTCGATGTGTCATTAAAATTAGCAGATTATTTTTCTTATTAACAAAATATGTCTCACCGCCTGTGGAATTATTCGACACCGTACTTAAATATTTTTTTAACATTTAAAAACATAAAAAATACATTTTTAAGGAATTTCCAGATGAACTATTCATCAAAGTAGAATTAAATTCGACTATTTGAATTTTATTCAAATTTTCGATATAAGATTCAATTTACCACGTTTTCTGAACAAATTTCTCACATATAGATATATTAAATTGTTTTATTTTTATATCCAAATTCTATTTTTAAAGTTCAACAGTAACAAAAATATAATGTTTACGTGCATGATGGAACTGAGAAAAACCCAGGTTTATAATGTAACATTTTGTTCAATCAAGATATACACATCAGCAATACTCAAAAAGGTGTTTCTATAATAAATGAAAATACCTATTTTTCTATATTTTCATTTAATTATATACATTTAAGTAACAGTTTTCAAACCCAAAACTTACCACAAGCAGTTAAATTTTGATTTTACTTTTCAAAATGCGCTTCCTTTTATGCCTTGATCCTGTAATATGAAAAATTTCGCTTCAAAAGTTGACATTTTAGTGCAAAACCTTTTTTCGGTTCAAAGTTCTACTAAGTTGAAAGTAGAACTACTTTGTTACAAATTCTTTTTTTTTCTGAAGATCATCATTTTAGTTAAACCCGTTCTTTTAATTTAACTACATATTTTGTTTTAAAAAATTTGTAGATTGGAAATTTGTAGTTGAAAATTCGGCTATTTTGTTGAAACTTTGTCTTTTGTAGTAGAATATTAATATTTTTTGTGACTAATTCACGTTTTTATTGAAAAATCATTTCTCTGGTGGAAAATTTAACTGTTAGGTTGAAAATTCCTTACAAAATTCCTAAAATTCTGCGTTGAACATTCATCTGTTTGGTTGCAAACTTAACTATTTGGTAGAAACTTCTTCCTTTTTTTTTACACAATTCATCTTTTGGGTTGAAAATTTAACCATTGGGTTAAAATTTCATTTTTCGGTTGAAGATTCATTGTTTTAGTTGAAACCTGATTTCTTTGATTAAAAATATAATTAGTTTGTTGCAAATTATTTTTTCCCGTGAAAATTATTTTTTTTTTCCTGAAAATAATTTTTTTCAAATTTCAAATTTAACTATTCCGTGTTTGGTTTAACTTTTATCTTCTCTAGTTGAAAAATCTATTGAGCTGGAAATTTTTGTATTTTATTGAAACTTTGTTTTTATGGCAGAATACAAATCTTCTTGGATTCATGTTTTTGATTGGAAATGCATTCTCGTGGTGCGAAATTTTACTATCAGGTTGAAAATTCCCTTAAAAATTCCAAGTTTGGTTAAAAATGTATGTTTTTTTGTTAAAAATCAATCTTTTCGGTCGAAAGTTAATCCTTCTGGTTAAAAATTCATTCCTTTGGTGGGAAATTAACAATTAGGTTGAAAATTCCGTTAAAAATTCAAAATTTGGTTGGAAGTTCATATATTTTGTTAAAAAGCAATCTTTTTTGGTCAAAAATTCATTTCTTTGATTGAAAATTAGTTTTTTTTTCTTATTGAAAATTAATTTTTTTACCTGGACATTTAACTATTCCAGTTTTTGTTCAAAATTTATCTTTTTTGATAGACATTAATTTTTTTGGCTATAAATTCATCTCTTTGGTTAAAAATATAACTATTTTCTTGGCATTTCATCTATTTTGACTCATGTCAAATACAAATTTTAATTCTGCTGAATATGTCTGGTGCTGGTTAAATAATAACATTTTACATTAGTAAATCTTACATGTTGTTAGTTTTATTATGCACACAAATGTGACATTCTTTGTCACTGCCCTTCAACTAAAATTGAAATTCTTAATTATGCGTGTGCATTTGGTAACATTCTTTCTTTCGATATTTTCAAATTTCCCTATCGGCATTGAGGAAAAGCGACAACAATGCTTTCGAGATTTTCGTGACACATCTATTTTTTAGAGAAGGATTTACTTGTTTTAAGATACATTTCAAAGTTGAAAATTAATTTTTTTTTTCAATGTTGTGAAAAAATATAAATAAAAAACGCGCTTCCCAAAAAATGCCATTATTTATTTTGAAATTTTTTTTTCGTCAGAGAAAGGTATAAGTGTAGTCTGCAATTCCTGAAATTATTGGAGTGGGTTTGTCACTGGTTTTCGAGAAAAAAGTAAAAATTTTATTTTATAAATGAAAGTTAATAAAATTTTGCATACACCGTTGACATTCGATTTTTTGGTAAAGGCTTTTATTACTTTTTTATCTCATAAACAAGATAACAAAAATGTTTGACGTTTGCAGAGTACCGTTCGTTATAAAGTATTTAAATTAATACAAAAAGATCTAGAATCAATGACATAACTATTTAGAACTGTTTTGCAGTAGAACTGTAGAAGATTAAAAATTTGTTGAATTTTTTATAAACAAGTGGATGAAAATAATTTCGTGGTGATTAACAATGTTTGGTCACTTAATTTCAACTAAATTTTTTACAATGTGTAGGCAAAAGGGGTTTGTGAGTTTGATTATTGAAATTTAATAAATAATTTGTTATGTAGTAAACAAATTATTTTTTTGTTATTAGGAAGATCGTGAAACGCGCAATATTCGTCATATCAATTGATTATTTGCCTTAATATTCATGATTATTATTTGGGTGTAAACGTTACATGCATTAATAATCACTATAATGTTATTGATAGCAAATTCGTGGTAAATAATGACATGATAAGACTATTATTGATTGACCAATTGTGATGGCAATGAGTCATTGGCAGTTGATTCCAACATGGAAAATTGTTTTTTAGTTTATATGATAAGATAATACGATGAGAAAACTTTATAGAATTTTTGATAATAATAATTGCTAGTCATTGCCCAAGAATACTAACAATGGTTAAATTTGAGTAATTTGCAGTTAATTATGTTGAAAAAATTAACTCTATATCTTAAAACACAGCCAAATACCTAATTTGTTAAATAAGTTTGTTTAAATAATTATCAAACTATAATTACAGGATAATTTAGGGAAGTTCGCATAAAAAATGGTATCTATTTTCTCAAGAATAGCGGGAACGGATAATTGTTTATAAAATTGGTTCACTATTTAAAAAAAAAATTATTAATTTTCATGAATCCAACTCACAAACCCCTTTTGTCTCTACATTGTAACAATTTAGTTGAAATTAAGTGACCAAACATTGCTAATTCCCAGGAAATTATTTTTATCCGCTTATTTGTTTATAACAAATTCAACAAATGTTTAAACTTCTACAGTTCTACTGAAAAACATTTCGAAATAGTTATGTCATTGATTCTAGATTTTCTGTATGAATTTAAATTCTTTATAACGAACGGTACTCTTCAAAATTCAAATATTTTTGTTATCTTGTTTATGAGATAAAAAAAGTATAAAAAACCGTTATCAGAAAATCCATTGTCAACGATGTATACAAAATTTTATTAATTTTCATTTATAAAATAAAATTTCAAATATTGAATTTTTTCTCGGAAACCAGTGGCAAACACACTCCAATAATTTTAGGACTTGTAGAGCACACTTATATCTTCCTCTGACGAAAAAATAGTTTAAAACAATAAATAATGGCATTTTTTGGGGAAACGCGTTTTTTATTATTATTATTTTCAAAGAATTAAAAAAAAATTATTTTTACATTTTGAAATGTATCTTAAAACAAGTAAATTCAGACTACAGAAAAATCCCATTCAGACTCGAAAATTTCCGTGATCATTTGAAGTGGACTGCACCAGTTGATATTTAAACCAAAAAAGATTTTAATTTTTAATTCAAAACATTTGAATACAATAAAAAAAGACGAATTTTCAGCAAACTTTTCGAACCTTCAACAAAAGCATATAAATTTTTAACCATATAGTTACATTTTTAACAACAAAAAAATCCACAAGAAATGGAATAGTTAAAGTTCCAATTGAAACCATTAATTTTAAAACAAAAAAGTAGAATTTTCAACAAAATAATACTTGAGTCCTCAACTAAAGTAGATTTTTAACCATACATTACATTTTTAATGAAAAAATTGTTTTTCTACCAAAAAATACGAATCCTAAACCAAATACATATATTTTTCACCAAATAGTTCAATTATCAACTAAGAAGATTAATCTTCTGCCAAAAAAAATGAATTTTCAACCAAATACATAATTTTCCAACCAAACAGTTGAATATTCTACGAGAAAGACGAATTTTCAACAAAATACATACATTTTTAACCAAATAGTTGATTTTTTCTACCAAAAAATACAAATTTTTAACAAATTACATAAATGTTCAACTAAATATTTTGAACAACGGATGTGATGTTAGTCCAAATTTTGTTTGATTAATTTTTAGTCTAAATTTTGTTCGTTTCTAAAAAGTTTGAACCAAATAGTTGAATTTTTAAGCTAAAAAGGATACTTTTTCAAACAAAAATGATATAGTGTAATTTTTATTGAGAAGTAATTTTCTATCAAAAACAAAATACATCAATTTTGGACCTAATAGTTAAATTTCCTGCCATACTGTTTACTTTTCGGGCCGAAAATATGGATTTTTTTACAAAACAGTTTAATTTCCAAACCGAAAATGTACCAAATAAGAAGAAATTTCTACAGAAAGAGATACATTATTAAACCAAAAAGATGAATGTCCAATAAAATAGTTGAATTTTCAATTGAAACAAAACTTCAGTCAAGAAAGAAACGAAACTTTAATTAAACTGTTGAATTATCAAGAACCAAATGATAAAACTTTGAAATAAAAAAGATGAATTTTTAATGAAAAATGTAATAGTAGACTCTTCAACCGAGAAGAATGAACTGTCAACAAAAATAGCTTGATTTTTTCATTAGGTTCTATTTGCAGTTCGCATTTAAGTGGACGAATGAGAAAAAGGGGAAAGACTGTGAAGCCTGCGATAAATAAATACGAATTTTGATCATTCATAGACTATAAATTTTTTTTTAATTTTTGACACTACTTAAACTATTTTTGATCTCGAATGTGAGTCCGAGGTCTGTCAGTGGAACAATTTCTCTTAATTTTACTGACCTGATGACAAAATCGACATCGTAAATCTGCTTTGATTACCTTCTTTTTAATTTATCTATGACAAATTTGGGAAAACCCTAAAACAGACTTCGTACTGTTTCCTCTTTTTTAAAGAATTCCTCTTTTTTCCTCTATTTTCAAGAAACTTTCTCTTTTTTCCTTTTCCTTATGTTTTCGCTTAAATGCGTGCTGCCTTCATAGAACTCAATAAGAAAATAATATATTTTTGATAGTTAAGACACGACAAGTGATAATATATTAAATTAGAATGATTCTTTTACTTATATTTGTGCTTATAATTAATGATTATCTACTGTAGGATCATTATCTACTGCAGGGTGGTCTCCCCTACTTTTTTTTGTTGAAAATTCAACTATTTTGGCAGAAAATTAAACTATTTTTTTCAGAAATAAATTATTTTTTTAAAAATGTAACCATGTTTTAGAAAATTAACTTTTTTGTTCAAAAAATCTTCTTGGGTTGAAAATTCAACTGCTTTGCAGAAAAATTCTCTTTTTGGCTCAATAGTTACATATTTTGGATCAAGTTTTTTATCTTTGTTCACTGAACAAATTTTCTTCGTTGAAAATTCAACTGTTTTGTAGAAAATTGCTCATTTTTCCTTAAAAATTACAACTTTTGGATCAAGTTTTTCATCTTTTTCAACTGAAAAATCTTTCTTCGTTGAAAATTCAACTCTTTCATTGAAGATGCGTCTGTTTGTTTTGAAAAATGGTCCCTTTTTGTAAAAATGTCATCGTTTTCCTTCAAAAGTGCAACTGTTTGGTTGAAAATTTAACTTTTTTGGATGAGGATTCAACTATTTCGTTTAACTACTGTTTTCGATTCAAAATTGATATCCTTTTTGGTTGAAATATCTCTAAAAATGCATTTTTTTTTAAATCAACTACATGGTCACAAGAAAAAAAACTGTTAATTTTATTTGTTGATCTTGCATTTCTCGTTGAAAATTTAAATATTTCGTTGAAGATTAATTTTTCGTCTGAAAATTAATTTTTCAACTGAAAATTCAACTATTTTATTGAAAATGAACTTTTTTCGAAAATTCACATTTTCTGGTCGATAATCCATCTTCGCTTGGACATTGAACAATGCGGTTGAAATTCTTTTTATTTCATACCTAAAAAATCTTTTTTTGATGAAAATTTAAACCTTTTATTTAAGGTTCATTTTTTTCGGTTGAAAATAAATTTTTTAAGTCTAAAATTCATTTATTTGGCAGAAAATTAACTTTTTGGTTAAAAATTAATTTCTTGGGGCCGAAAATTCAAGTGTTATTGAAGATTCGTCTTGTTCTTTTGAAAATTCGTCTCTTTTAGTACAAATTTTATCTTTTTGGTTAAAAATGTAACTGTTTGGTTGAAAACTAATCGGTTTTGTTTGAGGATCCAACTATTTTGTTTAACAACTATTTTTGATTTAAAATTTAAATCTTTTCTTTTTGATGTTTCTTTGAAAATTTATTTTTGTTGTTGTTGAAAATTCAATTACTTGCTTAGAAGATGAAATATTTAAAACAAAAAATTGTTTTGGTTGATTTTTCATCTCTAGTTGAAAATTTAAGTATTTCATGGTAGATTCATTTTTTGATTGTAAAATAATTGTTTTAACTGTTAATTTAACTTTTTGTTTGAAAATTAACTTTTTCGTTCAAAATACATTACTTTGAGTTGAAAATTTGTTTTGTAGAAAATTTGTCTTTCTCAATTGAAAATTCAACAATGTGGTTGCATTTTTTGTTATTTCACGACTGAAAAATATATCTTTGTTGAAAATTCAGTCTTGCTTTTTTCAAATTTCTAAGAATCTTGTAGCTAAATTTGAATGTTAGACGTTAAAGAGGAATTAAAATTTTTACTTTTTCTGAATTTATTTTCTTAATTTGTAATTTATGTGATTTTCATTCTGTGCAGGGCATCGAGACACGGCTATTCCGCTTCTTCGTTTCATCGGCATTGCGATGGAGTGTCACCCACATACGTAATTGTACTAGTAAGTAAAAAAAATCTGCTTTAACTTCAAGTTATTTTACTAAGAAAATAATTGTACCTGCAGAAATTAAAATATTCAAGTCTTAGTTTGAGTCCCCTTGATCTCAAGATTGTTTAGATTTTTAGGCTTTGCATAAATTTTAATTGAGATTCATCATTCATAATGAAAACTTTGCTTTTTAGGGCACCCGAGGAGAAATCTGCGGTGGATTCAGTGACGCTCCTTGGGGGAAAACTAATGCTAAAGGTCACTACGTTCATTCCGAAAAAGCGTTTCTTTTTACGTTGACCAATAATCAAGATGTACCCCCTACTAAGTTCGACATTGTGAAAAAACCTTTTGCAATCTGCTACCATCCAGAGTAAGTTTGGAAAAATGTATCTTCTATCTCTTAAGAAAGGGGAAATCCTTATAATTTTATTTGTATGACAAAAACGTCAACTTTAAACAACAAAAAATAGCTACAAAATTTGAGTGAGTCAGCATTTTGGAATTTTTTAAACGCTATTCCTTAATTTTCTTCCTTTTAGTAAAAGCGGGCAGATTTTTTACAGGCTATTTCCCTAATGTTACTCGGTTAAAACTAAAAGATACCAGTACAGAACTAGATAACCAAAAATTTTTCCGGAAATGGGTTCATTGCATAAAAATTAATTCAAAAAGCCAAACACGTTGTGTTAACAAGTATTTGTTCGGATTCTCATTTTTTAAATATACATAGTGAGAAAAAATTTTAATTTTCGTTGAAATTTTAGCGTAGTCATCATTTTTTTTCTTTCCTTCAACATCAATATTCCTTCAAATTAGTATTGTTTATTGCTCTTTCTTTTAAATAGATAATTTTTTACTTTCTATAGGCGTTTCAGCGAAGAATCGTCTTGTCATAGTGACATAACGTAACACTAAATTTGGGTTTTCTAGGAATAGACAATTTTTTTTTTACCAAACAATTGTTATTCATATTTATCGTCCTCATATCTCGGTAGCGAGTGTTTACTTTTGTACAAAATTGAACATTCGATTTTTAATGGCTACCTGAAGCCGATTTTAAAAACCTGTGAAATTGTAACCTGATAATTCATGGACGATTTTTTTTCAGAATTGACTGAATTTTTTAGGTAAAACCTTTTTCACCTGTATGCAAAAAATCAATATCGCGGAAGTTATTTTTTATTTTTCACTTAAACTGAAGATTAATTTTTAATCGCAATTCGCCGCCCAGCCTGTTCCAATTTCTGGTCAGTGTCAATTTGAGATTTGCAACTTCCACATATATTTTCTAAAAATTAGTTAACTTTTTTTTATCAAATATTTTGGCCTCAGTTCAGCAACACTTGCGGTCTAGAGAGGACTTTTGTTTTCTCTTTAAATGGTGATTTCGATTTTACTTAATGTTTTTTCGCTTCTTTGAAAAATGCCAATTTTGTTTGTTATCTAGTTATGTACTGCCGCTATTCAACTATAAATTTGCAGACACGAATCTGTTTTCACGAACAATATTTTCACGCTAAATTTATCTTGTAAAAAGTCTACTAATCCGGAAAAAAACGTGGGACACGATGACATTGCGAAGATGTACGGTTTTTGTAGTTTAGTAAAATTTATGAATTCTGTTTTTTACATTTTTCACCATTTTTCATGTAAGTCCATTGAAAAATCAAAGTCAATATTCATTAGTTATATGATTTAAATAAAAGCATAGCCAACCACCCGGGAGAATCGGGATGAAGCCGGAAGATAAATATTACACCGGGAGATTTCTCGTATTTCATAATTCGCGCGTTTCATAATTTTTTAAAGTTTCCAATTAGAAAGCATATAATTTTCAAAGTATTTAGAATAATTAAACTTTAAAGGTTCACAATCTTTCTCGAAATGTTTAAACTTCTGAAATTTCGAACGTTGAAAATAACAGTTATTTTTTGACAGTAGTCACATTTCTTAGTCAAAAAATCTATCCAATCGTTTTGAATGTTTCGAATTTTAAATTTCACAATATGGGAGTTTCAAATTCAAATAATTATTCAAAATGTCAGGACCATTCCGCTATTAAATATTTCAAAATTTCGTATTAAAAGCCTTGATAGTCAGTTTTGAATGTAATCATTGAGATGTAAATATAAAACAATTTCCAATCGAAAAGCTTAAAATTTTACAATTTCAAAAAATGGAATCATATAGCAATCTTGTTTTGTATTCTCTATTTTAATTCACAGTGTTATATATTGAAATTATCCGATTTTTAGTTGGATATTTAAAAAAATAACAATTTAAAGATTTAAACAAATGAATAATTTCGGTAATTTGAAATGATTACAATTTCAGAGTTCTGAATTTACATGTTGAACGCTAAATTAATAATTTTTCCGTTTCATGGGTTTTAACAGAGATTTAGTTTTACAATTAAAATCGAATTGGTTGAATTTTGGGAATTATAATTAGCAATTCAAAATAAATTCATTTTTAAGCGATTGAAATTTGATTCATTTGAATGAAATTAATTAATTAAATGTTAATTAAATATTTTATTGAAATTTCAAAAGGTTTGAGTATAAAAAAGTTTGAATATCATAATTTTTTGTGACTAAAGCTTTTTTTCAGTTTGAAATGAAGTTAGCATTTGTTTAAGTTTCAACGTTCCGGAGTAAAGAAAATTTTATTTATAATGTTTCCCATTTAAAATTACTATTTATTGCGAAAGTTTTCTTTATAATAATTCAATTCATTTCTTGATTTTTAAAAATGCTGTCTAATCAGCTTTAATGTTAAATTATAATTTTGTTATGTAATAACAATTTAAAAGTCTAGAATTTCAGAAGCTTTGACTTTTAAAGATACAATTTAGTTTTCAATATTAAATTTAAAGTCTTAATCGTTTTGAATGTAAAAAAATTATAATTCAAAAGTTTTCAATTTTTAATTATGTATTTCAATTCTCCTGAATTTTCAATTACCCAGTTTCCATAATTCAAATCTTAAAATATTCCAATTTTAACTTTTTGACATTGTCCTATTATCGAAATTTTAATCTTAAATCATTCAATTTCGTGATCCTTCAATTCAAAATAAAATTGTTTAATTTTTAGCTCTTTAATTTTGAAATTAATTAATTCAACACCTTTTTCTAATTCAATTGTCCAAAATCGTTCAATA
>CAKNXH010001142.1:579460-593011 GCA_932178445.1 Andricus quercusramuli | reverse complement strand
TATATATATATATATATATATATATATATATATTTAATTTCAGATGCTTTCAATTCGAAATTATTAATTATCGTTTCAAAAATATTTAAAACATAATATTAAAAAATTGGTATAATAATGGATTTTTAAATTTGCCTATTTTTCTTGTAAGGAAATAAAAATCCAGAGACAGTCAATGAATTAGAGGAATTTTCAACTAAAATGATCCATCTTCACCAACAACAAAATTAATTTTCAAACAAAAAGATTAATTATCTACCAAAAAATACAAATTTTTGTCAATATGCATGCATTTTTAACAGAAAAAGGTAATTCTCAACCAAATAGTCGAATTTCCTACCGAAGTAGAATTAGTAGTTGAATTGTTAACCCAAAAAAACAGGGATGATTATAAAAAAGACGCACTTTCAGCCAAGAATTTGAATTTTCAAACCGAATAAGATAAATTCTCAATGGAAATATTATCAGTTTTCAACAGAGAAAAATTAATTTTCAACTAGAAAAATCGAATTTTCAACTAAAAAAAACGAATTTTCAACATAATAGTTACATTTTCAACCAAAGCGATACATTTTCAAGTAAAATAACGAATCTTAATCTGGAATAGTTCAGTTTTCAGTAACAAAATCAATTTTCAACCAAGTAAAAATGATTTTTCAACAAAATAGTAACATGTCCAACCAAAGATTTGAGTTCTCAATTAAAATAAATAATCTTGAGCCAAAAGATGACTTTTTAATCAAATTGTTGAATTTTCTACAATATATAATAATTGTTAACCAGAATTAAAAACAGTTGAACTCATCCCAAAAGTGAAGAATTTTCAACAAAATTGTTGAATCGTTAACCAAAATTACGAATTCTAAATAAAATAGATTAATATTCAGACAATTAGTTGAATTTTCAACCAAAAACATGAATTTATATCCAAGATGATTAATTTTCTGTCGAGAAAGGGAGATTTTCAACAAAGTACATGA
Source organism: Andricus quercusramuli (assembly GCA_932178445.1). NCBI lineage: Eukaryota > Metazoa > Arthropoda > Insecta > Hymenoptera > Cynipidae > Andricus > Andricus quercusramuli. The sequence goes on along the minus strand of CAKNXH010001142.1, from coordinate 592,031 downwards.
ATTTTCGACAAAATAATTTAATTTTGAACTAAACAATAAATAATCAGTTTAAAAAATAAATTTTTAACAAAATAGTTAAATCTGGAAACAAACCATTTCAATCTAACGTCAAGAATGATCAACCAGAAAAATTAATTGAAAACAAATTATTTCAACTTTTAACCAATTAGCTGAATTTTCAACTAGAAAAAATCATAAAAAAATTTTTAAAAGCAAATTTTCAACAATATGGTTTAATTGCCAATCAAAGAAATGATTTTTTTTGCAAAATAGTGTAATTTTTCAGCCTTAAAGACGAATATTCAAGAAAACAGTTAAATTCATAACAAAAACAAATCACTTTTTAACAAAATTGTTGAATTTCCTATAAAGGAGATTATCTTTTCATCGAATAGTGGAGTTTTCAACCAAAAACATGAATTTTCAATGAAGAAGATTTAATCTATCGATTAAATCGATTATTGAACTAAAAAAGAATCATTTCGAACCAAGAATACATTCATAGTTTCGCACACGATTGAAACCCGAAAAATCTTAGAATTTTAAATTCTAAATTTTAAATTTAAATTTATTATAATGAATCATCGTGAAAGTATCAAATCTATTATTAAAGAATACAATAGTTAAATATTCAGTTAACAAAATTAATTTTCAACAAAATAGTTTTAAAAATTTTCGGATTACCTATATTATAAATTACACCGAATTACGTGGATTACTCTGGATTACATGTTAATTACTTAGATTATATACATTACTTGGATTATCTGAATTTCTCTGAATTATCTGGATTACTCTGGATTATAAGTGGATTAATTCGCATTATTCCGATTACACCGGATCACCTGTTCGGATAGCCGAGCGGTCCAGCGGATTTCTAGAGCTGTTTCCCCCTCGTTTTACATATACTTTAGCCACATTTGGCGATCAAAATCCTTACGTTTACAACCAGACATTACTCAAAATAAGACTTTAATTTTTCTCGGGATAAGTTTTCGTCGATTTTTAGGGTTTCGTAGCCCCGGACAGAAACCCTTATAGTTTCGGTCGGGTGTCAGTCCGTCGTACCACTCAATACATATGGTCCAAAACTCACATAGGACCCAAAATCGACATAGGACCCAGAATTGACATAGGACTCAACTTTGGCATAAGGCCTAAAATTGATATAGGTCTCAAAACTGATACATGGCCAAAAACTGATTCAAGGCCCAAAATAAACATAGGGTCCAAAATTTACATAGAGCCCAAAATTGACATATGACTCAGTATAGACATAAAATAAAAATTGATTAGCAGTTCGAACTAGAAAGTCCATTGCCTCACTACCCGATTAGGGTAGTGTTTCTAGGTGGATATTTACTACCAGTGTGGGACGTGGGTCCACCACACCCACGACGGGCCAACAGCACGCAGTATTCCCGAACGGTCACCCATCCAAGTGCTAACCGCGCCCAACGCTGCTTAACTTCAGTGATCTTATTATAACTAATTATATTATATATATATCATATTATTTATATTATAACTTATATTATAACTATTTTTTTTAATTTTCACCCGTATGAACTTGTATTCTTTTTATTTTTCAGTATTGGGCCCATATTTGGAGCTGGTGCGGACCTTTTAATCTCGAACAACTGTAACATCAACAGTGAGAGTTACAGCAATCTTCCTCACAGCTACGACGGCGAACACGCCTCTAATTCTTTACTGATGAGCGAGTATCACTTCACTGTCGTTGATTATGAAGTTTTCACTCCGAGCAATGCGTTTCACAAATCTCCCCATTGACGCAGATAATTCCTTCTCTAAACTAGATTTTGTAAATAGGATCAATTTAAAATTATATTTGATAGATAGGGTGCGATAATGTCTGAATAATGAAACTAGATCTCTACTCAATATTCCTTCCTATTCTTTGTATTTATGTTTTATGTGAAATAATTTTTAAAAAATTGGAATAATTTCTTGCAAGAGAAGAAGATGTGTTCTTTTAGGATGTTAATACAGTCTTTAGTTTATTTTTGGTAGATAGTGTGAGATAATTTGTGACTAGGGGCCGTCCAAAAAATACTTAACGCTTTTTTCAGAAAATGTTGCCCCCCTCTCCCCTTCGTAACGCTTTTTTTTTATAGTAAGTGTATGTAACTTTAACATTAGCTTAACGTTCGAGGTACCCCCTCTGCCCTAAAGGCGTTACGTTTTTTTTGAACGGCCCCCTAGTGAATTTCGCCTTTCAGTTAGAGGTTCCTATTTTACGTATACATGTTTTAAGTGAAAGTTTTCTAAATTTGGCACTGCTATGTGCAATAAATGATAGTTTTGGAATAGAAAATCAGTCTTATTTTATTTCATTTCCTGATATTTAGTATTCTGCAATCAAGCTTAGAATTAAAATTATAGTACCTTAATCACATTAGGAGATAATACATAAAAAAAAAAGTATTCTAAATCATTTTATTTTGCAATACAAAATTCTTCAAAATACTGGCCAGCACTTGAACCACGAGTAAGGGTACATACAAAATATTGATAGGCTTGTATAAGAGTAGGTGACATTATTTTAGGGTGAAAATTACGTACCCTTTTAATTAATTAATTTTATTTATTTATTTAATTGAATTCACACAGCATTATTTGATTTTCCCTCTTCTGCAGTAAAGGATCAGAATAAAAAAATATATTAAAGTTTCTGTGAAAAAAGAGGCTTGGATTCGAGTCCAAGACATTTCGTATGCTGAACGACTGATCTCTCTCCAGCCACCTTGAAAACCTGGAATTCTCCTGGAATTTTTGTTGAAACTTGAAGACTTGGAAATCATCTTGAACTTTTCACGAGAACCTTAAATTTTAATTTTTTTTTGCTTTTAAATTAGTTACTTTATTAAAATGCGAAGAGTAATTTAAATCTTTCAGCCTGTTATGAAAGAAATACCTCTGGCTACTGAAAACTTTTTTATTCATCAAGATATAATTTATCTTTCGTTTATTACAGAATAAATAAAGAGATATGAAGGCACTTTTCGTAGACTGCACCAATTATTTTAAAGACTGCAAAAAACAGGCTTTAATATTCTAAATAATTCTATAAGTTTTTAATTTCTTCTCCGCTAATATAGAATATTGAAGTATAAATTTTGTTTTGGTATTCAATTTAGAAATTATAAAAATTATTAGTTGAACATTTCGATGTTAATTCAGTTTTAGAATCAGTATAAGCCATGGCTTATAACGGATTTTTCGAGGGGTTGGCCACTCGGGTTTTGAGTGTACACCGTAGATTTCAAAAGTTTACAAAATATTTCTAAAGATTTCAAAATATTCAAATATTTTTAATATTTTCAAGAAACGATTTCCAGAGGTTTCAAAACATTTGAGAAGATATCAAAAGGTTCACAAAGATTTCAAATTATTCAATGATTTTAACGAATACGAACATTTCTAGGACTTCGAAACGTTTCAAAGATTTTAAGCGATTTAAAAAGTGTTGAGAAGTTTTTAAAAGATTTAACCAAAATTTCAAATATTTGAGTGATTTTAAACGATTACAAAAGATTTCACAAATATTTAAAATAATTCATGAGGATCTTTGTCAGTAGATTGCAAGAATTTCAAAGATTTCAAAAAGGGTACAGTACACTAGATTTCAAAGATTACAAAATAGTTGAAAGATTTTAAGCGATTCCAAAAGGTTTCAACACATTTGAGAAGATTTCAAAAGATTACGCAAACAGAGATTAAAGAAAGGTTTCACAAATATTTCAAAGATTTCATTGCAATTTCAAAAAATGACACAAAGATTTCAATGATTTCAAAGACTCTACAAAGATTTAAAAATATTCCCGAAGACTTGACAAAGACGACTTATGTTCGCAAAACATTAAGAATTTGTTAATTTATGATTGGGCTTTCTTCAGAAATTTTTGATCAATAAAAAATGAAATGGCTCATTTTTTACATGTATAACAAACGTTTATTTCATTATTTGATGAAAAAGGAGACCAGGAAAAACTGGAAAAGATCTTGAATTCTGTTCCTTATTTTATTGAATATATTTTTTTCAAATGTCCATCAAAATTCGCCTTTTTGGGGTGAATTCAACTATTTTCTATTCAAATTAAAATCTTCAACTATAAAAAAAATTCAACTATACTTGGTTGAAAGTTGAACTATTATGTTACACATTCTTTTTTAAGATTCATCATTTTAGACTATTTTTAGTTGAAAATTAATATCTTTGGTTGAAAATTTAAATATTTTTTCGTTAATTCTTTTTTTTCTGAATTAATTTTTTTAAACTGAAAATTTCAGTAATTCATTTTTCTTCAAAAATTGAAATTTTCAATTGAAAACTAATCTTCTCTACATGAAAAGTGATGGATTTGATTCAACTTTTCTTAAATTTGAAATTCAAATCTTTTTTCGTTGAGAATTCATCTTTTTTGGTTGAAAAATCAACTACTCAATGGAAATACTTCGTAAAAAATTCATTTTTTGCGTTCAAGATTCATCATTTAGTTAACAATTCTACTATTCGGTTATAAATTAACTTTTTCGTTGAAAATAAAATGCTTTGTAGAAAAATCGCGTCCTTTTGGTTTAAAAATCAAACTATTAGGTCGAAAATTACCTTTTTTGTTGAAAAGTCATATTTTTGGGTTGGAAATTCAATTGCTTTGCAGGAAACTCATGGTTTTGGTATGAAAATTCATCTTTTTGGTGGAAAGTTAATCTTCTCGGTCAGAAATTTTGTTTTTCAATTGAAAATTCAACTACTTTGCTAGAAAATTCAACTATTTGGTTGAAAATTGAATTATTTCTTTTAAAAATCAATTATCTGGCAGAAAATTAACTTTTTTGTTAAAAAATCAACTGTTTTATAGAAAATTAGACTTATTGGTTTGAAATTTGAAAAATTTGGTTGAAAATTCATATCTTTTGTCGAAAATTTGTCTTTTTCTGTAGAAAATTCGTCTTCTTGGTTGAAAATTCAACCATTTTGTTAAAATTTTTGGTTTAAATTCAAATCTTTTATCTGGAAATATAACTAGTCCATTTTTTATTGCAAATTTATCCTTTAAAAGTTGAAAATTTAAATGCAATCGTACTTGGTTTTAAATTCATGCATTTCGTTGAATATTCGTCTTTTTTAGTATGATATTTATCTTTATTATTGAAAATTCATCTTCTTTATTCAAGATTCAACTATTTCTTAATAAAATTCATCTGTTCTGCTGAATTGAATTGGTTAAAATTTGTTTTTTTTTTTAAATTTATTTTAACTGAAATTCACAATTTTGTTGAGAATCCGTCTTTTGGTTGAATATTCATCAAAACCTGTAGGTTGAGTCTTGTATTTTTACTTCGTACATTTGAAGTTTTTTCTTGAATTTTTGGAATAGATTTTTTTCATTGTTCATACGATTTCAAATAATACGCGTTTGAAATTAAACAATTTTGATTTTGTGATATTAGAAAATTTCTAGACGTTTCAAATTCAATAATTTCTGAATTATCAATTGTACATGTAAATTTTTCAAATATAAATAATTTATAATTAAAGATTCTAAATATATATAAAAAATGTGTATATATATATATATAAAATATAATATATGTATAATATAAAGTATAATATATATAAAAAATCAAATACTTTATGTTTTCAATATTAATATGAAATATAAATTCAGGAACGCGAACGCGCGCTTCGCGTGCGTGCATTTTATTTCAACGGGGGTTTTAACAAAAATGTAATGAATAATTTTAATATAATTCATATCCAAAGAATTTAAATGATTTCTACTTATTTAAGTGGCTTTTTACGATTCCAAGGCAGTTTCACGAATTTCTAGAGAACTTTAGGGAATAAAATAAATTTTATGTCAAGGGATTTCTGCGGATTGCAACCGTTTCAAGGGACATGAAGGATATAAACAAATTTCAAAGGACTTGAAAGATTTTAGAATATTTTGAAGGATTCCAAAGAAATTTAATCTAAAAATCTAAAATTAAAAACTATTTGAGAACTCTTCATATAAAAAAAGAGTTGTTATGGGTTTTTAAATATTTCCAGGGACGTGAACGTGCATTTTATTTCAACAAATTTCAAGGATTATGAGGGAATTAAACCAATTTTTAAAGGTTTTTAACGATTTTGAGTTATTCTCAAAGATTACAAAAATTTGCAAGAGATTTCGTTTCAAAGGTTTGTGAAACTTTCGATAATAAAAAATTCTCCGTATGCATTCTCAAGAATTTTGTTTTTAATATTATAAAATAAAAATCCAGGAACATAAACACGCGTTTGCGCATGTGCATCTGGTGCTAGTGTTGTTTCAAATTTAAACTCAAAATCTGATTTACAGTAAGGACGAAATAACAAGTCATAGACAGAAATATATAATTATATCCATAAGTATTACGATTTAATTATTAATGAAGGTGTTCTTAGAAAAGGAAATATTCTTAATTATCAGAACGGTTTAAAAACTGTAAAAAATATTTAATTAACCATTTTTATGTTTATTTGGGCTGTTTTATATCGCCGTGAATCAATATAATTATCTAAATCAACTTTTTGGAGCGAGATCCCAAGTTGTTCCACCTTCCTTTTCTTCGACCGTGAATCAAGCCAGAAAAATTATCGCCCCCCCCCCCCACCCCGTTTATCAGGGGATATCAAGCAGAAAAATTTTTGGGAGGGGGGTTATGCAGCAGCATACAGGCGAGTATATTATGTACATGTTTCAAAAGGCTACGGCCTTGCCGTGAATGGATTTTTAATGACCTAAGTACTGAAATTATAATATATATATATATATTATAATTTTATATTATAATATATAATAATACTGAAATTTTGCTATTACACGTTGAAATAAATGTCTTATTCCTGCTTGCGTACTTAAAATCTCGTGTAAAATGGGAGTTTTCCCTTGAATGATCGGTCCGGAAACAGGATCACCTCTGTCTCTCGCTTGCTTAAACCATTCGAAGACACCAGCATCCAAAAGCACATCACAATTTTGCAACTTCTTCTTTTATGATTGTAAAAATAAATGTTTAATCTTTCCCCTATATCCCCTCTTTCTCGTGATAAAGTTACCATATTTTGCATTTTTATCGTTTCGTAGCCCCAGGCTGAAACCTTTATTATTTTGGCAGGTGTCCGTTCGTCCGTCCATCGTACTTTTTTCCAAGGAAATTAGGGGATGTGAAGGAAAGGAAAGTAGAAGTGAGTGGAAATGAGGGTAGAGAAACTATAAGGAATTAAAAGAATGAGAGGATTAGGGGAAATGATGGGAGGGAAAGTGAGGAAAATGTTTGGAAGGAAATTAGAGGAAGTGAGGGAAACGAAAAGGAGAAAGAGGAAGTGCGAGGAAATGAGAGTACATAAGGGGAAATAGGGGGAGCGGAATGATGGGAAATGTGTGGAGGGGAGTAATAGGAGGCTAAGTAGGGGAAATAAGGGGAGAGGAAGTAGAGGAAGTGAGCAGAAACGAGAGGAGAAGTGAGTTAAGCAAAGTAGCGGAAATGAATAAAGATGAGGGTGAATTGTGAAGGGTAAGTATGGGCTGCAGAAGAGTAGAAGGGAAAGGAGAGTGTTAGCAGAATGAAGCGAGGAAAGGGGAAGTATAGGAGGAAGAAGATGGGAAAGGCATAGCGAAGGGTGAAGTGAGGGCAGGGGAAGTATAGGAACGTCCGGAGAGTAGGGAAGGGAATGTATGGGAAGGGGAGGTTTGAACGACTTAATTAACGTTTTAATAAGCTACGAAACTCTTTTTTATAGGCACGCGGCGCCTACTTTGACTAGTTTTTTAGCTCTCTTTGCACTGCGATCATTGAAGTAAGAAACCGACGACAGGGACCTTATGATAATGTGTTCTCAAGGCAGCAGAGCAGAGTTAGTGCTAGGAAGAATCTTCAATTACATTATACATGCTCAAGGCTCTAGAGAATGAGCGACAACTTGGGTTAACTCTGTCGAGCCTGGCTCTCATGGGGATGAGTTTATGAGGAAAAAGGGAAAATTTAGTGGTTAACCATGGCTTGGTCTTCCACGAAACGAAGTAGTATGTATGTACAATCGTTGAAAGTGTACACAACGCAAGGCGAAAATAAACACGTATCCCGTAAGGATGAGCTCGAGCTCGAGCACGACACCGACCTGGTGATTATTCGGTAGTAAGAGTGCCGGGGACGCGGTCGTGTTTAATAATACGAGGTGAACCGTAACTCAGACGAGCAGTAACCCTTTGAACCGCGGTCACATAAACCACGGATTTATATGCGAGAGGAACATTGCGCGCAAGTTGCGTTCGTCGTTGGCCATGGCGCGAACTCTCTAGATGAAGAGAGAGAGAGAGAGAGAGAGAAACGAATGAACGATCAGGGTTTAGAGAGAGATAGCATCCAGATGCTTCTTCGAATTCCCACGTCGGATTTGCAACTTTGCATTCGGGACGAGGCGATGGCAAAAATTTTGTTTCTTTACTAAAACGCCATCATTTCCCACGATGCTTCCTTTGCTAATTTTCGTTGTGATTTGAAAATGATATTAGAATTATTTGATTCAGTAATGCGGGGCTCACATCGAGGTGAAAACCCTGCCCTCACAGCAATGAGATATACTGGGATATCCGATTTTCTCCCATTATGGACTGAAACTCGGATTGACCAAAGGCATGCACACGGTAAACGTAAAGGTCGTGTTTCGGGCGATGAATGGAGACTGGGTGTTTGGAATGCTAGAGGAGTGAATGATCTTAAGATAAGAGAACTACGAGAAACTATGCACACAAGGAAACTAGATATTCTCTGTGTACCTGAGACGAAGAAAAAAGGTTGCGAATTTAGAAACATAGAAAATGGGGTGTTGGAAGGCGGTTGTGAAATATGGTCAGGAGTAGATAGTGAATCACATCGTAGTCAGGGGGTCGGTTTAATTATGAATGAAAAAGCAAGTCAACATCTCATAGAGCATAATTTTGTATCACCCAGATTGCTATGGGCTAGAATGAAGGTAGGAATCAGAAGATTATTTATCATAGCGTGCTACGCACCAGTTGATAGCGATTCGAGGGAAGTTAAGGACGCCTTCTGGGACACTTTAAATGATACAATAAGTACTTGCGATCAAGGTGAAAGAATAATCTTGTTAGGAGATATGAACGGATGGGTCGGCGTCCAGCGTCAGGATACAGATACAGGAGGGGTGCTAGGTAATTTTGGGGACACAACAAGAAAAAATTATAACGGGGAAAAATTAGTTAGCTTATGCTTAGAAAAGAGCCTATTCATTACAAATACTTGGTTTAGACATAAAATGATCCACATGTACACCTGGTGTAAAGGAAATAGCCGCAGTATAATTGACTTCGTTATTGCAGATGAAAGACTAAGAGAACTAGTTACAGATACAAGAGTCATGAGGGGGGCCGAATGCAATACTGATCATTACCTTTTAGTCTGCAAAATAAACTTAGGGCGGGGATGGAGAACAAAGAAAACAAAGAAAACGAAACAAACACGAATAAAAATTGAAAATTTACAGAGACAAGAAGTGGAAACAGAGTTCCAAAAGAGGTTAACTGAACGCATAGATAGGGCAACGTGGGAAGCGCTTATAAGCAATAAAGATGTAGAGGGCGCGTGGACTTTATTACGGGATATCATTGTTAAAACTGCGACCGAAATATGTGGTACGGCGTTTGTAGGAAGAAAATCTGGTGATGCATGGTGGAATGAGGAAATTGCGGCAGCCCAAAAAGAAAAGAAAAAAGCGCGCAATAGAACGCTGAACATGACAGGTCTTAGCGATGAGGAGAAAACTAGACTTAAAAATGATTACAGACACAAAAATAGGAAAGTTAAACGACTAGTCAAAGAGAGTAAAGAGAAAATCAGAACAGAAGAAGAGAACAAAATAAAAAACTGCTTTGAAGGAATTATGAAACTATTATATAAACAGTTGAAGGAAAGTAAAAGTACAGAGTTTGCTAGCATGAGAAACAGTAAAGGCGAAATGCTATATGATATAGACGGGATAGTAGACGCTTTAAAAGATTCTTTTAAAGAACTATTAGGAGGTGAAGATATAGGGCAACAAAACTGCGACATAGAACATAATGCACTAGAAAACCCAATTGAAAAAGTCTGTGTCACTGAGGTCAGAGATATAATTAAGAACTTGAAAAACGGTAAGGCTGCGGGTATAGACAATATTAGCGCTGAAATGCTTAAATACGGTGGTGAGTACATACCTCACAGGTTGTGCGAATTAATAAATTTATGTATCGAAACGGGAGAAGTCCCAGGCGATTGGAGAAAAGCGATTATCGTACCAATATACAAAAGAAAAGGAGATAAAAGCAACTGCAGTAATTACAGAGCTATCAGCCTACTAAGTACTGTAAGTAAAATATACTCAAAAATACTTATCCGTAGGGTAATGGAAATTACAGAAGAGAAGATATGGGAAGTCCAATGTGGATTTATGCCAGGAAGGTCATGTACAGATCAGATATTTAGCCTAAGACAGATCACAGAAAAAAGCTTGAGAGTAGGAAAGAAAGTTTTCTGTGCATTTATTGATCTAGAAAAAGCATTCGACATGGTAAATAGAACTAAACTTTGGGAAATCCTTAAAGAGTATGGAGTAAATGGAGGGCTCCTACAAGCAATAAAAACAATTTATACAGGCAGTAAAGCGAGTGTAAGGGTAAATGGGAAACTGAGCGACTGGTTCGATATTATGCAAGGGGTGAAGCAAGGATGCGTTATGTCCTCGTGGCTATTTATCATATTCATGGATAAATGTCTAAGAACTGCCCTCTTCGACGAAGAAGGTGTAAATCTCGAAACCGTCAAGGTACGTGGGTTAGCTTTCGCAGATGACAAGATTCTTATGGCAGAATCAATCGAGGACTTGCAAAGAATGTTGAATAAACTAAATACAAGCATGGAGAACATGGGCCTCAAAATTAACGTGAATAAAACGAAAATCATGGTGTTTGAGGGAAAAAGCGAGAAAACAATGTGCAACATTGTCCTAAATGGTGAGGGATTAGAACAAGTTGACAAGTACGTATATCTGGGTAGCCTATTCACTAGCGACGGAAAAATAGATGGGGAGTTAGATAGGCGCATAAATAAGGGTAAGCAGGTTATCGGTAGAGCAGGATCCATCCTCAGAAATAAAAACATATCAAAAAAAGCTAAAATGGCCATACATAACTCTATCTTCGTACCAACTGTACTATACGGTAGCGAGACATGGACCTGTCAAGAAAAGGACAGGAGCAAAATCAACGCGATCGGCATGAAACCTCTCCGCATAATATGCGGGAAAACACTGATGGACAAAGTCAGAAATGAGACAATCCTCAAAGAATGTGGTACACAAGAGACACTAGTTGACATATGGGAAGAAATCAGCTAAGGTGGTTCGGACATCTTGAAAGAATGAAAGATGAACGACTGACGAAGCAAGTGTATAAAGGTAAAGTAAATGGTAGAATGCCCAGAGGTAGACCGCCGAAAGAATGGTTAGAATCTGTGAATGAGACATTAATCCGAAGAGACGTAAGAAGCCATAGGAACACAAGAGCTTGCGTGAAGAAATGCATGGACGTGAAGGAAGCTAGAGTAGTATGCCAGGACAGAAATGTGTGGCGACAAATAGTTTGTAAACAGAGTGACAATAGTGTGAATGGCGCCTGAAACAGAGACATTGGATACTAATGGGCCCAAGTGGGGAACCATACATAACAATTTTGTGAGGCTCCTCACTTGGGGTGATCGCTAGAGAGATTGATCAGCAACCTGGGTCGGAGCAGTGTTGCGGAATGAACGTGTCATCTAAATAAATGACACGAGAATTCCAGATCGATCTAAAACACCTATCCCTAACACCTATAAAACTCCTATATACCTTATGCCCATATACCAACCTACTCTATACCTATACACCTGTTTACTATTCCCCAACCGAGCAAGTCACGCCTACCCCGAAAGGGAAATGGCTTAATGGTATAATAATAATAATAATTCTGCAACATTCATACATTATTCTGCAACCCGAAAAATACATTCCCGAATTTTTTGCTTCTCGGAAAGAAAATGTCGGATTTTTTCTACCTTATTTCCAAGTACTAGATTATTTTACTACCGATTATTAGCTTGCCGATTTTTTTGCTTCTCGAAATTAAAGTGCTCGATGTTTTTGCTGCGCAAATTTGAAGTAATAGATTATTCTGCTACCCGAAAAATACATTCCCGAATTTTTTGCTCCTCGGTAATAAAGTGTCGGATTTGCTGCTACCCTATTTCCCAATCCTAGAGTATTTTGCTACCGATTATTAAATTCCCGATTTTCTTGCTCCCCGAAATGAAAGTACTGGATTTCTTTGCTGCTCAAATTTGAAGTAGTAGATTATTCTGCTACCCGGAAAATACATTCCGGATTTTTTTGCTCCTAGGAAATAAAGTGTCGGAGTTTTTGCTACCCTATTTCCAAATTCTAGATTATTTTGCAACCGAATATTAAATTCCTAATTTTTTTGCT
>CAKNXH010001142.1:527653-574460 GCA_932178445.1 Andricus quercusramuli | reverse complement strand
TATTAATCTTTTTTAGTTGCAAATTCAACTATTTTGATGAAAAAAACGAGGAAAAAAATTAATTTCTTTGGTAAAAAATGTCACTATGTAGTTAAAAATTATTTTTGTTGTTGTTAAAAATTAATTTGTGAACTGAAAATTTAACAATTCCATTTTTTAGTATAAATTTATGTTTTTCATTTAAAAATTCTCCTATTTGGTTTACAATTTATGTGTTTTGCTAGAGATTTGTCTTTTTTGATAGAAAATTTAACTATTTTTTTTTCTGGAAAATCGTTGTTTTTATCTAATACATATATCATAGATATATCTATGATTATTTGGTGGGATGAAATAATAAAAAAAAATGTAGTAAAACACTTCTTAATTTAGCCTCTTTTATTAAACATTCAATCATTTTCAGTTTTATATTCAAACATAATTATAATTAAAATTTTGATGAGCGTCACCCGCGATAATTATGGATATAAACTCATGATTTTATTGACAATGCCACTATATCCCCCCTGCCTTAATTAAAGATCAACATTTTTGTTTGTTATTTAATATACCAATTTTTTTATCTTTGGTCCAGATACTATGGAAATCTTTGTTTGGACATAATAACTTGTAATGATGAATCTATAACCAATATTTTCATATTTTCATTATATGAAATGCGGCATCTTACTTTTTGTGTCAATTATAAATGATCAAATAATCTATCCCAAGAGATGAACAGATAATTAAAGTTTTTCAACCATAAAGAATAAATTCAATTTCCAACATGTCTGAGAGTGTTAGAACTGATCTTATCGATGTAAATCTGAAATGCAGATCATAAACCTCTACTGAACTAATTTTAAAGAATAATTGTGAAACTGGTTAATTGAGGACCACCCTGAAACTTTCTAACGACATAAGGATCGCGATAAGCTTGTTCCTTGGGGACGATACAAAACACTCCCCTGTGATTATGCTACGATATCTTTCCAGACAAACTAATTGATATTTGAACTCGAATCGTTTATTCCCGTTGGCGACCGCGGCCAAGGCGGGTGTATACTCTATACCCACTCGGAGAATTTATACTTCATGTATGTTGAATATTCATGCCGGGGCATTATGAGTTAGTGCTTCTTTAGCTGGGTTTATATTATTATGTTACCTATTTATGCTCGTAACCTCTTCTTCGGTTCACACGCAACCTCATCTTTTCATTGCGCGAAAACGACTATGAGAATGACGATGTCGCCGTTTTCGAAGAGGACACTTACCTGTCAAATGCTTTTTGCGGTTTTGTCATGTGTAATTTCTTCTGTCTTCTCTTCTGCTGTCAAACGAGATGACCATTTTTCAGGAAATGTAATTTACTTCCTTAATTCGTTGAAAAATATAATTTCTACTATTATAATCATTTCTCTTCAAGTTATAATAAACACTACCTAACTGGCAATGAAAAAGAAAATTCTCTATTGAATTGAAAGGGAAAGGTTATTGATAGTAGAAACAAACAAATTACGTATCACTTTTAATTTATTTTGCAAAAGTCTTCATTCAAAAATAACTTAATCTTAACATTCAACTCTCTCTTGTAACAATGAGTGACGTTTAATTTTTGCACCACATAATTTCCATTAAAAGAAAATCTACTATTCATACTTCCAGTCGTTTTTCGCTCCTAATCGAAAAAATTAACAGAGACACATAAATTATACAAACATTAGCAAAACAAATTCAACTTATTTTACAAGCAGCGTAACAACATTCACATTGTGATACAACGGACTTTCATTGTCGAACCTGCTATTTACATCGTATAGGTATTTACTGGCCTGCGTCCCCTCTTTCGCAAAAATTTGACGATCATATTTTATTTACAATTTGACTTTGTCTGACAACGTCAAATATTTATAAGATAGAGATTCCTCACAGCAAGGCTCTCATCTTCGAAAACGACGTATACCTACTGATTGCACTTGTCCTAATTTGGATTTAATTCCGTTAACAATAGCAACAATACTTAAGGTAACGTGGAATACTGGCCTTCATTGACTACATCGATACCGAATCGATAACAACTTATTACAAAAATATATCGACAAGAGTCCGTTTTTTGAAATATTCGCTTTCTTGATGTTCTGGATTAAGGATTATCTCTTACAAAATAGGCGAAGCTCACGTACTAGATTTAAAAACTATATTTACATCGTATATATAAATCTTTATTATATATAATATCATGAATGCAAAGCATGATTAATCGGGTTTGAAATGTAATTGTCATGTACGAGTGCCTCTTAAGTTTTAACTAGATACTATTCTACAAGTTTAGAGTTTTTCACTAGAATCCTTCCAATTTTGGTTCAAAATCTGAATCTATTTCGCTCTTTTCTCGATCCGATAAAATAGACTACAGGTAAACTATTTTCAAAAATACAAATGCTCTCAGCACTTGGAGAATAAATTCCGAAACATCACCTATGAGGGAAGAACCGTGTCGCACAAATCGGTTACTCATTGAGATCCGAAGCGTTAAAAGGGAACCTGTGTTCGGCATGATGACCTTGTATCCACGGATAAAACGACGGCATAGAAATTGTCTGTTTTATAACGAGATTAAAGCCACGTGTCTTTCGATATCGTACCTAAAAGGTATGCACAAAAGGCACACATGAAAGGTACATCTAAAAGGTACATTTGAGAATGTACCATGTAATTTTAAAATACGCAAAACCGCCTCAATAAAAAGACAGAAGGAACCGGAAGTTGGTTAACTTGTTCGAGCCTTAAGACTCGATGCCATGTAGTTTCGAGACGACAGATGGGGTTCTCCAGTTCTCCAGTTTGCAGAAGGTGTAGAGTGTACATTGGCAGGTATCGAAGGCTTGTAGGTTGTAAGATAATGTGCTTCGCACTTCGACACGTGTCTATGGGTTAAGTCCTTAGTACAACATGCCGCGAACACGTGCTTGCCCCTTTGACATGTTTATCAGTGAACATGGTTCCAGATACTCTGACGGCACGAACATACACAAGCGTGCTCATTAATTAAAACCCGCTAAGTGGTCCTGCTTTACGACCCTCAGCCTGTATCGACGTAATTGGACGATTTCCTCAAGGCTTCAAAGAAGGATCTCTCCATATCCTTGTTCTATTGCCTCCGACCATTTTTCAAGTCCTAATGATTGCAAAGTCTGGAAGCCATAAGCTTCGATCACAGATTCCTAATTATTGCTTCTCATGGGGTTGGATTCCAATAGCTCCTTTCCAAAGAGCCAGTGCTTTATTTCTTATGTCCTTGTTGTCAGATCAATAGCCACATGTCTCCTTTTTAGTGGTGGACTGTCCCTGTCACTGTTTTCATCATCCATATCAACATAGAGTTCATCAAGTTTTCTACTTCTTGATGAAGTTGCAGTCTTCATGGAAAGATCAATAGGGTTCTCTTGAGGTGAAGCGTGATGTGGACTTTCAGGCGGGGAATAAGGTTCAGACTGGGTCTTGTGCGATAGGGGAGTTGACCTCTGACTCTTCAAGACTGCATCGAGATAGAATCTTTTCGAGTACTCGATGTGATCACTCTCTGGAGAGTGGGGTGTGTTCGACCTCGTATTATGATTCTCCTCTAATCTGTCATTGTTATTGGTATAATTTTCATTATCGGTGATCATGGTTGGTGTGTTGCTGCTACGAATAGGTGATTGCTGAAGAGTCGAATGGTTCATCAAATGGGGGGTTCCGTGGGATGAAGCATAGAGATGGTAAGGAGAGAACATGGTCAGGCTTGGTGGTGGTAAGAAAGAAGGTGGTAGGATAGGCATCCCTCCTAAATGGAAACCCAAAGGTAGTCCCATGATTTCTTTACCCAAGGTTGATAGATCCGAGGGATGATGGAGGTGGGAATGAAGAGGTCTGAAGCCTGGGTGGTGTCCGAATGCTGCTCTTCTTTCGGAAATTTCAATTGAAGAGTCACTGTTTTGGGATTCCGGTGAACTGATGCTTGGTGAGGTTGAATTTTTGTAGTCATCGAGACCTAGCATAAGCACATCATCCTTTCGTGGCGTGGAATGGATTGGTGGACTTGTCGGGTGTTGTCTTTGCTGATTTTGGAGAGTATGGTGTTGCTGCTGCTGTTGCTGCTGCTGTTGTTGTTGTTCCTGAAGAAGGCAGTGTATTTTAAACCAGTTTGATCTTCGACCATACCTGGAGCCGGATTTCGACATGCCGACTAATAAACATTTCCGGAGTCGACATGCTTTGCAGGCTGTTCGGTTCTTTTTGTTTATCACACATTCTCCTCCGTTCTTGCATTCTGATATGCTGGTGAGGTTATTGTAAGACCGGCCAAAGAAGGACTGAAACAGAGAAATAAAATTGATCAGTATCTTTCTAGTAAAGATTGAATTTATTAGAATAGAGAGTAGGAGAGGCGTGTTTCTGAGATAGGAGTGAAATTATGAAGTGCTGATGAAATGAGGCGATTATTCGCGCCTTTGAATTAATGGATCACAGGTTGGAATAATTGTTTTAAGGCATACTTGTAGTTAAGGCGGAGGAAACGAGAGCGTAGGTATAGAAAAAAAGATTAATTCTAGAGACATTATCGGAACGGTTATACGTCTCGTAACCCGGTGTCTATCATTATGTTAGCGGGACACGTTAGCGTAACTACGCTCTTATTGTCTCATTCATCGAGAGCGAAGGGGCCCGACACGGTCGGGCCCTCGACCGACCCAAAGCGCGTGCGGCCTACTACTGTGCTCAAGCTAATTGCCCAAATGGTGCAACAAGCGCGCGATTCCGACATCGCTTGGTTTCGCGTTGGTGTTGCATCTTACTCTTCTTGTACAAATTTACATATAATAAATAACATAATTTTCATTATGAGTTCAATCCTTGAAGAAAATTGGCTAATTCTTGAAAAAGTTATTATAACAGTAAGATTCTTCAAGGATGTATAAGAGGATCCAGTTGAAACTTCTTTTTTTTGTTAGACACATCAAAGATATGTAGCAATATCTGATGCGTAGGATTGCATTGTAAGGTTCGTTAGTAGGTCATCGAGTATTGTGCAATTGCGATCGCGTTACGCGAAAGGAATTTTGACAATTTGAAGCAGGGCTACCGTAGAACACCTAGTAATTCATAAAGCGGGCGAAGAGCGTCGCGCTGTACACTTTCGCTTTCCCCGGTCGTCCACTAGCAATATTTATAATAGTTTCTGGTTCGCTTGTCCTGAAAACGAGCTCTTCCTGCGACCCAGTGCGCTCATTGACCGCACCACCGAGACTGAATACATGACAAACTGCAGGAAAATTGCGATTTGTAATCAAGCCCCCTTGCTTCCTAATCGTTTCAAATGTTAATGAGGATGAATCTGCAACGCCCACTTTTGAGCAAGATGATTTTTAATGTGTCCAGAGTTTTTTTTTCTACTTTTGTTACTCTTTAGTTAAGAAATTAGGAAGAAATAAGCGTAGCTAATGTCCTCGCTAGCTGTTATTAATTACTGAATATTCTGAATTGCAACTTTTGGTACCATAAATATGAAAAAATGAGAATGTAATATGAAAAAGTGATACCAAATAGATGGCCATTGTTTGGCAAGGTCTTGAAATATAGTAAAGATCGTAAGGCAATCGTGTAATGCTTGGTGTCGGTCTATGGACATTGGACACGGGTGCACGGGACTGCGACAGAGACGATGACACAATCGAGAAAATGCTACCATTACGTCTCCCTGGTGGTATACTTGCGCAAACCGCCTCTTCGCGTCCTCGCCAAGCAACGTTTTCATCGTCCACTCGCTTTGAGACAGGTTATTTGCAAATTTACGTGTTCAAAAGAAAATTAGGAAACCCTTTACTAATTTCACTTCAGCTTATTAGCCTTTATGAAATAATCACTACATTATAATTGAAAACAAGTTACAAGGGTTTCAATTTCTTCACGTATGGTACATCTACATCACTGAAGGATTTATGTGCAAACTCCCTTTCTTCACTTATTACACGAGGTTAATTTCCGTTTGTTTTACTGTGACGTGTATGCAATAGCTACCGGAAAAATGATACGCATCTCTCGTGCACCTGAAACTATCATTGTGAGTTGTAATTGAACTACCAGAATCCTCATGTTATGATCTTGGTGTGGAGATTGCAGTTTTCTACGTTTTCCCTTTGACCTAGAGCAGTTTCCGTTTTCATTTCAAAACTAGTGCCAAGCCGGAACGAGGGCACATTACAGATGGAAACTTCACTCACAACATTCAAGTTTGATATAGGCTCAAGGATTTTCTTTTTGTATCATAAGGAAAATACGAAATTGAAGTGAAAGTGGGTTATCAAGATTAAGAAAATGATGCAAGAATTTTGTTAGGATGTAAAGAGAATGATACCGATTAGGCCAAACCTCCCAATCAAGGCCGGTTGATTAAAACAATCATAACAAATTGGATATTCTCGCAATCTGTTCTCCGAGACATTATTAGATCAATTTTAGTTCTGAACTTGGAAGTTCCTTGGCGAATAGAAAATAAGTAGCTGTTCGTAAGTAATTACAGTTGAGGTGACTATGTCAGGTTTTAAAAGTGAAGTCTGCGTTTAAAGTAGGGTTCGAGTGAATCATCATTAAGACTTGAGCACAGCGCTCTAGATAATTTCCATTGTGTAATGCGTCCATGAACGAGCTTGTTTCGCTATCCATCGTCCATATGGTTGGATGGTCGGTTTCGAGCAAGAGTGGTTTAAGAGTGAGGCCCCTTCCGGTGCTTCGCACTTGTCCGCCGCAATTGTTTCCGCCCTAGTTACCGATTACGTCAGGTCGACATTGTTTCGTTTCGTTATTTTCGTTTTCAGGCCCATCGTAGCATGTCACCGTCCCCTCCTTCCATCAAACCGTCACCGTAGCCAGAACACCATAACCATCGGTTTCTCTCCACCATGAGCATCAGTGATAGTGATACTGCTATCACCTATAGGCAGCCGATTTTTGTAATTTTAGGGTTTCTTTGCCTCAGGACGATTTTTCATTTGCTCTGATTAATTTTCGTTCACGATGTTGAAGGAAAATTCATTAGTACCAAATTTCATATAGGGCTTTTTGTATATTTCAAATTTAATGAAAGAAGATCCAAAAAAGGGGACTGACGAAACTACTATGTAGCTACACTTCATATATAGACAGTCACGGGCCGCGGATTACTGCAGAAACCGTTGCCCAGCTTACACGAACACTTTGGGCCCTCTGACACGCATGCCTAGCCAAACGTTTAACCTCGCCTCGATGTCGGGTCGTGAAAGCCATCGAATACTTTGCGCAATCGCAACAGTGCGAGTAGTCGACAAGTTAAAGAAAAACTAAGAACATTAGAAATTTTGTTCAAGATGATCTTCAAAATCGTGATCATCATTATTTTTTATTTAATTAACTAAAAGCGTTGGCAAGTGTCTACCGATGATGAATGTTTGGGACGTTTCTGTTTTCCGTATATATCAATGAATTATAGCTTTATGATGACTCGTGATTTTGCACTCATATTCTATGGTTATAATCTAGTTATCAAATATAGAAAAATAATGACAACGTGTAAACAAAAATGTTATAATTTCAATGAAAAGTGAAATATATTAATGTTTCATTAAGAAATTCCGAAGAACCAATTTTGATTGAAGATAAAGATTTCAAATACTTTATTTCTGTTTACATAATAGTCATATTTCAGGAAGTTATTATCTTTCTCCAGAAATTCGCTTACCTTACAGCCCTCGCAGGTGAACGCACCAAAGTGGAAACCGGCCGCAGGCTCCCCACACACCTTGCACTGCTGATTCATCTGGAACATATGGAATTTCCGTGTTACGTATATTGACCCAGTCATGGAAGATAATTTTCGGGAACTGCCTTTCACTATTATAATATTCTATGAAAAATCAATTAACCTTTTTAAATCTCAATTAGTGAACTTTTCTTGTCAATTGTTTTCGATATAAACTGCTGTATCTAATGTGAACTATTAATTATATGCTGTTGGGTTTTATCCAATTTCCTGCTATTTGTGTGAGTGTATGCATTAAAGAGATCATTTTTACTGTACATGTGGCGTGTGTCAATAATTCTGTTCTTTCCCCATTTGACGTAATATGTTATGTTGGTGGAGATGACATAGCCTGTTTACAAGTTTCAAAATAATGCATTCTCATTGTTTCAATAAAGTAGAAAATGTTATACAATCACGTTCTTTTATTAAACTTGTCTGTCATATGATCCATTTCTATATAAGCCTTTTTTATATACAGCCCTAAATAAATCCATATATTTTCACTAAGCAGTTAGTTCTCCGCTATCTACTGAGTAAATATTTCAAATAATCGAATAAGTAATTTTCTACTAATTTTTAGTGGCTCACTATCCTCTAACTGAACTATTGGAATTTCACGAATTCCGACTTAAAGAGATTGTAGTTTGTTCTATGATATGTACATACGACATCATAGAAGAGAAAATCATTGGGTAGAAATGTCTTGTCATGCAACATTGGCATAAATTTAAATAAAATCATTTCTGTTGATTCAACGTTATCTCTGCTGGCCAACAATAAATCTCCTTGACAACGAATATTAAAAGTCATACCAAATTTTCAACTTTATTTTTTTTCAACTCCTGCTTCAAACACAGTTATTAGGAAAAAGTTAAGAAATCTGTTTTTATTTAATCAGGGGGAAAGTTATGAAGCAAGATCGAATTCCGGTATAGATTGTGTCAACGAGACCACGACGAATCCCGGAAATCAAAAATACATAATCCCAGCTCTATTATTTCTGCGGCTGAGAAAGAAAAACGTCCCCCGCAGTATTTGAAATTGTGAAATTGCTCGATATTTTCATAACGACCTGCCAAATCCATATAATGTAATCGTTATCGCGCATTTTCTTTGATCGTTCGATTGCGAGGAAAATAAGAGAGGTGAAGTGTGTTGCACAATCCACTTGGCGCGCGAATCGCTGAATCGTAGCAAAGTGGTGCGTGTTATGTTCAACGAGCGGAAAACTCTTCAACTTTTTTTTCCTTCGTTCCTTTAATCATGCCCTCTTCTTTTCTGATGTCCTTCCATAAAAGCGGGCGAAGGCGACGACCTTTAACGCCATTTCCGCCGACGATCTAATTGGGGCATCCGTTCTTTAAATGCTGCATTTAATTACCAGTCTGGATAAATCTACTTTCCTTAAATGAAATTCAAATCCTTTCAATGAATTAACTGAATTCTTATGAATTTCGCAGTTTAGTTTCGTAAAAAGAAATATTCTTTCCGATGAAGATACTGCTGAAGATCATAAACTATGCTGACTACTAATAAATACTGCATATAATCCAAAACCTGTTGGTTTATCCTAAAATATATTAGGTTGGGTGACGAAAATATTTGTATATTAAAGAATCTGGGAGGAATATTAGTGACCCATATTTGTGTTTCTGAAATCACAATCGCGACTTTCATACATGACGAGCAATCGCTAAATGGGAAAGTAAATTTCAGCTAATGGAAGAGACATCCATGTATTTGATCAACGGGCTCTTTCTCTCTCCTGACCTACACCCTAGAGTCGTTGACTCTTCTCATTTGCTGCTGAGAACCGGATGGTGTAGTGATACAGTAAATAGTCATAGTCAGCATTTAGCAGTCACCATAATTGTATAGTCTCAAGTGTTTTCAAATCTTGACAATTCTTTCCACACCCTCCCCTTTCTCTCTTGACCTGAGATCAATGCAGCATGGGATGAAAGTCGGACTCGACCTGAGATGCAGGACAATTTCCATGGTGGATGGTTGGTATTGCCTTGAGTATATATAGGTATAGAGTTATAGACTATAGACAAATGATCATTATTGTCAAGCTTCTGAGTCACCAGGTGCCACAGTTGACAGAAGGAAGAATTTCACCGTTGCGTAGCTGTTCTATCGCAATTGTTCATAGCTAATGAACAATGTTGATTTGGTACTTGACTCAGCGCGAGCGCAATATTAGGGTGAAGCAATCGGTGGGTGTGTGGTTAAATCGATTTCGATCTCTGGCTGACAATTTGTTTCGTGTTAGAAAGAACGAGCAGGCACGGTTCAGAGAGGATTAGTGCTCCAAGGAGAAAGAGATCGAGATATCGATCTGATCAGAGGCAGATCAATGGGCTAAAGTAAACTCAGGTAATCTGACGAGGGAGACACGATAGTCCATTGACTCATCTAAGCCACTGGTATTCCGCAATCTCGACTGGTCACAGGTGTACACCCGGCACTCCATTCAGACTAATTCTCATTCAAAGTGTTACTCTGCTCATCATTGTAATAGGGAAATCAGAAAAGAGGGTATCAGATTGATTTCAAAATTTAACAGGCCGAGGAACAAACGGAAAGTATATACACTTGTTCTATATTATAGTCTTCATAAAAAGATAATAAGCAAAACTAATCAAATTTACGTTATATGAAAATGTGACTATTTCAGAAGCGTTCTGTGAATGAGAGATACGCTAATCATCAGTCGAATAAAGAACCCTTCAGTTGAATTTAGAGGATACAAAACTTCTGTTTGACTTTTGAAATGAGAATCATATATCGAATGTTGAGTGTTGATCTGCAGGATCGAAGATCTCTTAGGTCGGTCGATGATCGCATTATCGGGGAACGATTGCGCTGAAAGTTGCGCCGGTAGGAAAGCTGTTACGATTCTCACGGCTCGCGCAAGGTCTGCCTCTGGGCGATTTGCGATCTTGATGATCGACCGGCAAGATTCTTTCTCGGCAAGAATCGCTTTGAACCCCCTTCGATAAACACGACTCGATCGCGCAGGATTCGACGTTGGACGTCGTCAGGACGTGCACTTACCGAGCAAATTGAAAACCAACCGACGTGTACTGTTACCACTGCCTAAGTAATTTCAACCGAGTTAATGCTCGTATAGAATCAACGCCAGGTTGATAGAGATCAAGACGTAGGTGTACCTCCACCTCTCATTATATGGGTTCGAGTAACCGTTAACGAGGTGCTGAATAATATTG
The DNA here is from genome assembly GCA_932178445.1 of Andricus quercusramuli. Lineage (NCBI taxonomy): Eukaryota > Metazoa > Arthropoda > Insecta > Hymenoptera > Cynipidae > Andricus > Andricus quercusramuli. Next base: position 563,426 of record CAKNXH010001142.1, on the reverse strand, counting down.
TTTCGTTAAGAGAGAACAAACAACCATTTTGCTGAGGCCAGATAATGATGATCTCGAAATTAAGTGGAACTAAGCTGGAGATGTCAATAATTTTAATAATTATTGGTTTTTGGAATTGATAAAAACCTAATTCATAGTCTTGTTAGGAAAGATGCTTATTGGATAGTAGAAACGAATGTTTTTGCTTAAAACTTTCTGAATAACTCTTTTTGTAACGCGGAAGCAAGGACAGCACCGCTCTTCAACTATATAATTTTTTGCATAGTAGAATGGTAGAATGTAAAAAAATGTTGTAAAAATTTTATTTTTCAACGATTTTTCTGAACATATAAATACAAACGTATATTAATATGCAAATGTTTAATAAATCGAGAAAAATATTCTAATCAGATGAAAATGGTATACAGACATAAAACGTGAAATTGTTTTTTAATGATTAAGGGATCCCTTCCTACGTTATTCACGACACTAGGAAGTTATTATGGTGATAAATCATCCCATGCAATTACTACGTATAAGTAATAGGAAACAAAGATGGCTTTTGCTCCTTGCATGCACATTTATTGTAACTTCTTGCACATCATATGTATATTTGAAACAATATAATGAAAGACAAATATAATTTAACACTTTTCTCGATAAAATAATTTTATTTTAATGACCTACAATTAATTAGTGAAAAAAGAACTGAAAAATGTCCGCTTTTCAAAAAAATTCCCAGCTATTTCCCGGTGCTCAAAATTCCAGGATAATTCCTGGTCAGTGGCCATCCTGAACTAAGAGAGCCTTTTCCAATTATGAAAGTGCTTTTATAAATGATGTCAAACTGTTTACGGACAATAAAATAGAATCCCCATAAAAGTAGAAAATTTTTAACTTTTTTTTAGGTCTTTCGGAAAGATAGAAAATGCTCTTTTTTTAGGATTACAGTCGCTGTCAAATGCCATTTGAAGGGAGCGTGAAGCTATTACAAGTCTGAGGTGTCCGCCGTTCGTTTATTGGTCAATGAAGTCTTTGCACCCGAGGCAACTATTGCACGCTAAACCGAAGCGGTATTTCAGTTTCAGATTGCTGTGATTTGAAAGCACGATTTTTTTACTCGAGAAAAATACGATCTCTGCAGGACTGGAGGTGACTTCGACAGTTCGACCTGAGAAGCACGGTAAGAGCACCCTGGATAGGAAGGTGAGGGGCCGTCCATAAACTATGGTACCAATTTTGGACTATTATATATAGAGAGAAGAATTTTTCACCCAAAAGACAAATTTCAAACAGAAAAAAATTAATTTTCAACCAAACAGTTGCACTCATAACTAAATAGTTGAACTTTCAGGTAAAAGAGACACATTTTCAACATAATAGTTGAACTTTTCAACAAATAGTTTAATACTCAAGCCAAGAAGACGAATTCAGAAAGCAGTTAGATTTTCAACCAAAACGATGAAATTTCAACTAGAAATTAAATAGTTACAGTTTTCGAAAAAAAGGAATTTTCTACAGAGCAGTTAAATTTTCAACCGAAGAGGTGAATTGTAGACAAACGGCATTTTAACAAAGCAGTTTAACTTTAATCCACGGAGTTACATATTTAACAAAAAAGATGAATTTTCTATCCAAAAAGACGAACGTTTAACAAAAGTTGAATTTTAAACCAAAAACGACGACTTTTCTACCAAATGATAAATTTTCAAAATTTTCAATCAAAAAGAAACAACCTTCTTGAAACAGAGGAAAAAAAAAAGAATTCTCGAAAGAAGGAGGAAAAGTGTCTGAATCCTGAAATATAAAACCGTCGCAGGGCCATCTTTTGCAAAATTCGTTACTTAGGCTGCCCCCCTCCTCCTGTCACCAACGGTAGTTTTTGGCGCCCCCTCCCCCGCCCCAAATTGGTAACGTTGTTTATGGACGGCCCCTAAGCGTGTCGGCAAAGATTGAGGCCGGGGCAGTATTTGTACGGCCAGGGCGACAATTCCCAGGGATTAACTTTACGATACGGCCTCGCCAGGAGCACCCGCTTGTCCCACCATGTCTCCTCGTTTTTACATTTTTACTTGTCACAGGGACAACTAACGCAAACAAACAAAACAAAAAAATAAAAAAAGAGGCCGGGAGGCTTTTTTTGTCGGATTACCTCCAGTCGTTTTATTGCACTGAAAATGGTTCTCGGGCAGTTACAGTGCAGCTGGAAGAGCAATATAAACGTAAAGCTTCCAAATCCGACAGGCTCAGAGTACCTACTCGGGACCTCAGGTCATTTTTTTATATGGTAGGCTTGGAGCAGCGGTAATTATTGGGAACAATTGTAATAAAAATGAGCGGTCAATAGTACGACGCTCAAAAGCTGTATAACTATAACTTTATTGAATATTATTCTTATTCTCTCTCTTTGCCTTACATTTTTTTACTTTATTTTCCCGCGAATCGCTCAAGGATTGTCTGAAAGCTTTTATGTTCGATTTCGTTTCCATTCGATCAGAAAATTGGCTCAGCCTTGTCTGCTTACTTTTCCACGTATAAAAATATATTAGAGATTATAAATTTACGAAACTGCCACAGCCGTATCTCTAATTTACTTGTTTAAATCTAAAAAAAAATCTATTGAATTCAGATAATTGAGAGTGAATAGAATTATAGAATAAAAATATAATCAAATCCATAAGAATTCAGGATGAATTCAAAAATCTTCAGGGCGAATTAAAAAACTAGAAAATCTAAGCAAATCCGAATTCAGTGTATTTCTCGGGAATCTCAGAGAATTCAGGGTGAATTTAAAAGAACTAACAAAAATTGATAAAATCCACGAATCCTCTGGGTTTCCGTTTTAATTTATTGAAAGAAGAGACTAAAGAGATATTTTTAATTTAAAAAGTGGATATAATTACATTATAAATTTAGTTGAAAATGCAGCATTTAAAAATGTAGAAAACCGGCATAATATATTCAATGTGCGCACAAAAAATGAAATTATGAAATATTAGCTATGCCATAGATTATTTTATAATACAAGATGCTTACAATGTTTAGCTTCCAAAAATAACTTGTCCTAAAGAAGTTGTAAAACGTTTAAGTGAAGGAATCCGGTCCATTTTCAGGTAAACGAAAAAAGGACGCTAAAAAGTTACAAATTTGTTGTGCCCTCCTTTCCGTAATAAAACTTTCTGTTCAAGGTCGCATACCTTTGTAACCATTTTTAGGACCTTTTTACGCACTTGTACTTTCTTCAAAAAACGAAAGTTCTAAATCTACGTTTACGGAACGATGGCACGTTCCGCCAATTTAGTTTAGAATACTTATTTTCTTTTATATTTTGTCACTGCCTAACTTTAATTGTGAACAAACTGTTCTTCTAAATTCTAAAAATTTAACACGGATTATGAAACAGTGGATCCTTAATTGAAAAATACACAGATGTACGATTTAATATAACAAATTGGAATGTTAATTTCAATATGAAGCCAAATTAGCTTCCAAGCTTGGAATTTTGAATTTCAATTTGCTCTGGATGCCCCATTTTTAACTGGAATGCTTTTAGGTAAAATTAGGAATGCAAACTAAAATGGATTCGATCCTACAAATAATTCCACAATTATGCAAAGAAAAACTAAATTGTGAAAAATGAAACTAAATAAAACACTTAGGAAAGAGACAAGTTTCAATTTTGCAGAAGAAATGTATACATTAGCACCATGTACTTACAATCTGAAAGGCATATAATTTTCTACTTTTTGTACTGAGGAAAAAAAACTCACTAACTCAATGAACTATCAGCTAAATGAGGATATTTCATTCAATTTAATTATAATTTTACACACTCTGTAATTGTTTTCCGAGCTTTAATGCAATTAAATATTAGAAGGAAACAATTTTTTTTTTGTAATTTACGACATAACAAAAAGTTAGATTATTTGACAACTAAAACCTCTTTCACGTAATTGCAGGACGGATTGGCAAACGATTTCCGAGAGTGAAAACAGCCACGACCTTGATACCGTTCTTTTCTCGGCTTTAATCGCGCGAAAGTAATTAAGGCTATGGTTTAATAGACGCGCGAGAAACGGTGTTCGTTACATGGCGCACGCGGGAAAAATGAAAAACGTTAAAAGAATGGCACTTTATTGTGAAATGCAATGTGTTCTACAATCATCGCATCCACGTGCGCGAATGTGATAAAAGGCAAAGAATGTTACGGCACGCATGCCCAACGAGTGGAATAGTGGATAATGCACCTTTTTAATTGCAGTCGTTGAACTGCGTTATAAACAATCTACAGTATTTTCATCTCGTCAATTGCTTTGTGCGTGACGAAATTTCTCATATCTGCCAGCTCAATATGTGCTGTAACTACGTTCGCTTCAAATAGCTCTACATTTTTGAAAATTACTCCTGAATTAAAAATCACATAAAACACACAGCAAATTATAAAGCTTACTTTATTGCGCAAAATACTCTCAAAACAGTGGAATGCTTTGCCAAAAAAGATGACTTTTCAATCAAATAGTTCAATTTTCGGCAAAATAATAAATTTGGACTTGTCTTATACGCGATAAAGTGAGCCGTGTGTTCATATGATTTTTCTTCTACAAGAAATTATCGAAAATATAGAGCTGTTTTGGTGGGACCTTCGTAAAGTGAACGGAATGCGATTCTTGTTTTCTCGCAATCGTTTCTCACGCAGAGTGTATCATCGAAGCCGTGATTTTCCTCACTATTTTTATTCCTCTGTAATGCAACCTGGGATTTATAATCCCGATCGTGGACGAATAGTGTAATGATTAATCAACGTTCGGATCAATCGTAGACCGCGGCAGAGGTTTATGGAAAGGGGTTCTTAGAATAGGCAATATAGGTATTTTGTTCCAACCTATGAGACTCGAGCTACACTGTACGAGGTTGAATTTTATTGTAGGTAGACATGCGATGGGAACATAGTGCACTGGCTGATATCGCGAGGATCGTTACAGATAATAATCTCAGGGCTCAATGTGTCTACTGAATTAACTAATTGCTTGGTGATCAAGCAAGGCGCTTGATTTTTCACTCGATGATCTTGCAACCTGCATACCGCTTGTGGCGAATGGCATAAACGTTGGAAATACGTATTGCCGAACCGTGACGGTTGACGCTTCGTGTCCTGATCAAAGACAAAGAAATCGCTCGTTACCTATACGAGAAACTATTGTGAAATAAACGCCTTCTCTATTTCATAGCATGCAAGTTTCGGGAAAATGATTGCTTGAAAAAAATACTCATGCTTGAGTCTCTGCAATAAGGTTTCATCAATTTTTCGGGAGAAAGTAACTAAGGCTTTAAGGCAGAGGAACCAAATGTGGATCAGTGGTTCTTTTTTGTATAAATGTGGAAATTATGTATTATATGGTTTATGCAAATAGTTAATTATATATTACACTACATATTTTCCATTAAAAAGCAGATAAACATATAAATCAAGAGAGCAGGCAAACAATGACCCACATTTGAATCCACGATCCACATTTGGTTATGTGCTTTATATCATAATATAATTTAAAGTACAGCTGCTTTAGAATGATAAAATTAGAAACAGAAATGAGGCTCACATGGCTAAAATCGAATGAACCGAGTTGATTTTGTATTTGATGAGTTGACTATAATAGATAAGAAAAAACACTCTTACGTCAATGTTTCTATAGTAGCTTACACGGTATAATATTTCGGGATTTCCGTAAGTGACCGATCAAGTATACATATAGCCCTCCTACATGGGAAAATAATCATTAGTAAATCAGGCAAATAACGTTAGGGATATTATGGATGATACAATATTTTTTTGATCTAAGAAAATGTACCAGATTGAAGAAACTTCATTTTCTTTTTATGAATACACTTTCTTGGATCATGAAAATATTATATCGCCCGTATTCGTACCGATATGTTGTTGATTCAATGCTAGTTTTATTCCCGTGTAGGGCTAGTGTCACGGAAAATTGGGTCAAACTAGTTCTGGAATAATTGAAAATGGGTTAGATACTCACAGAACATTCCGTAATAGTTTAAGACAGTATGTTAATTAGCAAGAATTTTACATTTTTATTTTTTATGAATTATCCCTCATAGTAAATAACAGCTGTATTAACAAATATGCAAAACGAAGCAGAATTGAAAGGTACGGTTTGCAATAACGATATTCATCTTACTATCGTTTAATATTCTATCGCTATATTTTAAAAATAATACTGCCATGTTTGCAACAAAAAATTGATATAGCGACATCTTTTAGTACCCCTTATATTGTTATTTGAAAAGCATTTTCAGAAATGTTCAATTGAACTTGAAAGTGTCCTATAGAAAATTAAGTGCGAATGGGGTTTGATAGTCAAAAGTGCAGTTGTGAAAAGAAATAAACAAATGTAAATGAAGTCTTTGGCGTGAAAATAAATCAAAATATAAATACTTACAAGAGGAAGGTTAATTGAGATATAGAAATGGTGGAATTACCAACAATAATAAAAGTTTTAAATGTTAATATCGGCATGTCAGTAAACTGGTACTATCATTAAACGAGATATTTTATCGATTGAAGTATTAACACTCTTAACATGAATGATATAGTATCGGATAATAAGTACGAATTTATCAAACTATAATGCATAAATTGATTGCAGATTGAATTGCAAATAATGGAAATGAGTTCAATCTCTTATCATTGGATAAACAGACATTATTTATAAATATATATATGCACAATGTAAATTCACTTCTTGAAAGAACTAAAAATTATTCAAGATCCACATGGAAAAGAAACTAGCATTGGATTACGAAAATATTTTTGTTCTTTCAATATTATACGTTCAAAAAAAAAAATGCTCTTGAACAAAGAGAAACGGGTTTTTGGATATACATAAAAATTTGGTTGATTCAACAAAATATTTGACTGACCCAAATACATTTTTTAATTGGATCAATAGCCAAATACTATATCTACTGACAGATTTGCTTGAAACAAGCAACAAATTTCGTTGGGCGAACCATATTCCATAGTTGAACAAACAAATATTTTGTTGATTCAAGCAAATCGTTTTTTAGGTACACAAGAAACTATCTTTGTATGAATAATAATAATAAAACGAAACAATAAAGGGAACAGGAGGACGATCTGCGAGGGAGGATTTGGTCCGAATATATAAATTATTAAATTTTTAGTGAACAATCAATGATGTTTTTACGAACTTTATTGCTATAATATTCTGATATTAATTTCTATCAAAATAACCAATTATCCCGAAATTAAAACAAACAAATATTCAGTCTTAAATTTCAAAAAAGAAAATCATAACGACATTTCAAAAAGCCTCTTTTATATTCCGAATGTAATTTTAAAAGATTAAATAATTTATTATCAGATAGATTCCTCAGTAGATCCTAGAAAGTCTTGGGGTGAACCATATGATTAGATGTAAAAATGTGATTCTGTTATAAACAAAATAAGATAAAACATTTGATTTATGCTTGAATTTTCTACTTCTGTTGGCCGACATTTTTTTTAAATTGTTTCCTATAGTAATTTTTCTGTTCTATTCTGAAAACGTGGTAGTTTTACAAACCCACTAAGATCGAACATTTGATTTACGCTTGCATTTTTTACTTCTGTTGGCCATTTTTTAGAAATGTTTTCTAAACTAATTTTCTACTCTATCTCTAAACTTGACAATAGACCAAATTAGCTTGAAACAACTTGCTATGTGCAAAAACATTAAAATTTGTTCATATTACAAATTTCTGCTGCAAACGTACTTGATTTATTTAAATTTATTTTTTTAAGCCTAACTAATTATCCCAATATAAACCGTCAATATAAAATTAAGATATACATTCATTGAGTTTCATACTTGAAATAGATTTACTGTTATTAAATATCGAACAAAACTCACCTTCGAAGTTCAAAATAAGCTGCCAAGAAAGGTAAAAATCCGAGTCTCTCTTCTTCCAATTGTCACAAGAAGTATTCCATTGTCACTCTTGTACTCGCACCTTTCCTCAACACCAATTGTCAACAAAATTATAATATACTAACAATCCACACGAGTCAATTCACAGTTTTCACACAAAAAAAAATCCTTGAAACACAAGTCTCTAATCAAAGTAAATGTCAAAAGCGCTATTAATCACGTTGAAATCATCCAGAAAGTTCACAAAAATTGATGAAACAAGTCCCAAAAAATGGACCACTGTTGTCTCCAATCCTTGCCCTTGAAGAACTGATGAACCTCTAGTTGTGGTATCACGGGAAGGAAGCAGAAGAAACGGAAGGTGTCAATGCGACGATGACCGTTAGGTGAATGACTTTTTAGAAGCGATGGTGTCTTGCCCGTCCGATTGTTAAATCAGTCCCCACCTGAGCGCTAGTGATTTTGGTCTGTCAGTGCCGGGCATCCAGCGAATGGCACCTTCACTACTCTCGTGGGTCTCTTTTGCGCGCGCGCTCTCTCTAGTATGCACTTCTTAGGGGCCTTATGAATACTGTTCGTTGGATCGCGATGTAAGCGTGCGAGGGTCCATCCACAGTACAGGTGGGTCGCGGGTCCTGCGGGTCCTTCGCCAATGGTGGGGGTGAATCTGGCCTGATGTGGGACTTACCATCGAGGGCTCATGCCAGTGGGTGGGGGTAGAGAGGAGGGGCCTCTCTCGCGCCCCTCTTTCTTTACCCTCTCTTTTCACCGCATCATGATGCTTGTTTTCCCACCACTAAGGTCCCAGGTCTATGACATATTGAAAATCATCCAGTGATAATAATATTTATGTTTACTGTCAGCTTGTGCACTTGTGTGGGCTTAGGTTTTTAGATAGTGATATTTTTCCACTGGACAGTATTCTTGATTAAGTACTACATACTACAAAAAAAGTCTGCTTATTACATATTTCTTTTTTGAATTTCCTAATTATCAATTTGAAATATATGCTTCAATTTAAAGTACTGTAAAATATAAGTATTGATAACAAATTTAAATAAATATTAAAATATGTAGATCGGCTTTCATACAATTTTAATTTTATTCGGCGTTCAGCAATTTATAACTTTCATTTGAGGAAGGTGTCTTGAATAAGTGTCATAAATCAAATGATTATTCCTAAAATATGCAAAAATATATGCTGTGAGTTTCAAAAAGTTTCTTCAAGACACATTTTTTTTTAATTCTCAAAAATCACTTGTTTTATACCAATTTACTAAGAATCCCCCTTGAATATAAGATTTTATCCCAGCAGGAATTAGAAGCAAACAAAAAAATGAATGGGTTAGTGTGGGATTTTATATCATAATAAGAGATGTTCTTGAAAGAAATACTAATATTCTGAGTCTCACTGCATTTTTGACACTGATCCATTCTGAAAACTTACAGTTGAAATTTGTTCAATTTGCACGATTTGCAATTCAAAATTCTTCAATTTTGAAGATTTAAAGCATAAAACTCTTTCATTGTTAAGATAAATTACTAAACATTTCTTAAGTTGGATGATTTTATTGAATTTGGAAATCAAGAATCAAGGTTTCAATTTTAAATCTTTCAAATTCATGAAATTCCGAATGTAAAACATTCAATTCAGGAATTTTCAATTGTAAAACTTGCATAATTTTTAATGGTAAATTGTCTAAATTAAACACTTTTTCATTTTAACAATTGAATTCGAATCTTCCAAATTGAAGAAATTTCGAATGTGAATCATGAAAATTGCATACTTTTTAATTTTAAATTATGAAAAAAAAAAAACATTTTTAAATTGTACAGATGTACAATTCAAAGTTCTACAATTTTAAAGAGTAACAGTTGAAAACTCTTGAACTTCAGGAATGTATCAATAAAAATACTTGAATTTCGATGATTTTAAAAATCAAAAGATTCAAAAGTCATGTTTTTAATTTGAAATCTTCCAAAATGAATAAATTTCGAATGTAAATTGTAAAAATTAAAAATCTTCAATTCAAAAGATTTTCAGTTTAATGTTATGCAATTTTGAAGAAATGTAATTTAAAACTTCCACAAATTTTACTATTTGTAATTTCAAATAATTCAATTTTGTAGTTTCGAAATTGAGAACTTTCATCTAAAATGTTGTAGAAATTGTTGATGTAAGTTATTTATGAGAGAGAAAATTTAATTTGGATGATTTTGGGAAACAAAAGTTAAGTTTTCGAATTTAAAGGCTTCAAATTGAAGACATTTTTAACGTTAATCATCAAAATTACAGAAAATTTTAATTGTAAATAATTGTTCAAAATAAAAACTATGCAATTTTAAAGATTTACAATTTAAGGTTCTGCAATTTTAAAGAAATACAATTAAAAATTCTTAAATTTGAAATGAATATGTTACAAATTATTCAATTTTAAAGATTTATATTCTAGAGATAGGTATATAATTTTAAACATTTTTTTCGAATAATTTCATTTTGAAGATTCACAATTGAAATTTGTTGAAGTTTCAAGATTTGTAATTAAAAATTCTTCAATTTTGAAAATCTAAAACTAAAACCTTTCTAATTTTTAAGATTTGTAAATAAAATTTCTTAGATATGTATAATTTTTATGAATTTGGAAATGAGAATCAAGGTTTAAATTCTAAATCTTCCAAATTGAAGAAATTTCAATTTTCAAAACTGAAAATAATTTTTTATTGTAAATTTTCAAAATTAAAAATTAAAACTCTTCAATTTTAAGATGTAAAATTCAAAGTTCTGCAATTTTGAAGAGTTTTGATTGGATCTGATGTAATTTTGAATGCTTCTCTGGTAGATTTGCATCTTCAATGTTTTAATTTTGGGTTTTATTCTGCCTATTGAAGCTCTTGCGTTACCATTTCTTTAAAATTCTTTTGTTTTTAGATACTGTCATAGAATAGCGTGACAGTTGACGGTTAAAAATTGATTTCTTCAAAATTCTTCATAGTAATTTAATATAAGTCTAGTATTATTTTAAAATTATATGAAACTTTGAAACGCGATTACTCGTTAAAAAAGGAGCGAGAATCTCTTTTCAAATCCCTTGGAAATCTTTTGGAATTCCGTGTTAAGTGACACCTAAGAGGGATATTTCATAACTTCTGAAAAGAATATACTGCTGTGAGAAGTTTAAAAAAAATTCAAGAATTTCTCGAATTTTGTACCTCAATTTCAACTCATGCTGTGAGCTAGGAAAGTTGTAACAAAAATCTAAAATTCATACCACACAGTCTTTAAAGTCTTATCTTTAATTCAAGCCAATAAAACTTGAGAAAGCTACATGGATTCTCGAGATTTTAATAAAAATGTCCAAGTCTCAAATATCAAATTTCAGTCGTCGATTACCGCTGTCGGCCACAAGATCCGTGATTCAGGACATTTTCTCAGATTTTGTACGATGTACAATGTATATTAGCTTCAACTCGTGCTGTGACTTAGGAAACTTGTGGAAAAACTGAAATTGACAGGACGTAATCTTTGAAATCCTTTCTTTAATTTAAACTTAAAAATTTTCAAAAATCGTCACGGGTTCCCTATTTATGCCAACCCAAGCGTGTCTGCGTCGAGTTTCAGTCGGCGTAACCAGCTGCAGTGATCGCCCACTAGCTGAAACTCGACTCATACGCGCTTAGAAATTTTTAGTCATATCTCAAGAACCCATGAACTCTATGGAAGTCTCATGGGCTTCAATTAAAAATAATACTTGAAAAACGGTGTGGTATAAATTTCAGATTTTTGCTACAACTTCCCTAGGTCCTGCAACAAGTAGAAGTCGAGGTACGAAATTCGAAAAATTCTTAATTTTTCTTCTAAACTTCTCACGTGGTGAGGTGAATGTCCCAGTACTCGTGAAACTTTGTTATAATTTTAATATATTGTTAAATAAATATGTTAAAAGTAACATTCAATGATAAAACCCAATTATTTTTATCTATTTAGCAAATAGAAATTGCATTCACAAATTAAATTAAAAAAAAAAAAACAAGAAAATTGGCATCGATTACTGGGACTGAGGTCAGAATTACTGGGATTTTTACCTCATATTATCATCAAAAGGTCAAAAGTATTTTTATCATGGGTCATTTGACGCAGAATTTTATAAACTTTCTAACGGGTTTTCAAAAGTAATGTATTTCGCCAAACTTTTTGCTTCACATATTCGAATCGAGAGGCTGTACTTCCATAAACAAATGAGATTATATCGTCCAGCTCGAATAAACTAGTCTGGAGCAATCTGGAGTGAATGTGCTCATTGTTCAATGTTTATAATTTATGCCCTTCAGACCTTTTGTGCCAGACGAGAAATTCGTCATCATACCTCAGTTATTCGATTCCGGTTTCCAGTTTCTGTCTCTCTCAATCGGTAATAAGATCGCCATTTCCGGGTCCGACGCGCTCTCAACATCTGTATCGAAAATGGATTTATTCCATGAAAAATACATAAAAAATGCTCGGCATTTGACCGGTTAACCGTTTAAGCAATTCGTATAATTTGCACGTTTGTAGTTGATATTGCTATCATTAAAAAAAAATGTAAATAATCAAAGCAGTTAAATTCGACCAAGAAAGATTAATTTTCAACTAAATAGTTTAATCCTTAACTAAAAAAAAAAAAATTTTAATCAAAAATTTATAAGAGTTTAATTTTCAACCAAGAAATATTTTTCAATCAAGAAAGAAACAAAATTTCTACAAAGCAGTTGAATTTTCAACTAAATAGGATAACTTCCCAATAAAATTGTTGAATTTTCAATAAAATAATTTAATTTTCACCATACCAAATAATATAAACTCTCAACCAGAAATATAATAGTAGACTATCCAACCAAAAAGAGTAGCTTTAAAAAATGGTTGAATATTATTTACAATTTAGTTACAAAATTTTAAAGTAGTAATAATTAAAAAATTTTTTTAATTGATCTTGCACACCCATTTCTTTGAACCTGGACAACTTTTTTCATTGAACTTTTCCAATCTCAATTCAACAACACTAAGGACTCAATGACCTCAAGGTGAGTTCGAAAGACTTCGGGATGAAGAAATCAAAAACTATGTATCAACTATATATCACTATATCAATAAAATCCATTGAATTGAGTGAATTAAAAAGAATTCAAATAAATTAAAAAAAATTAATAGAATTTTGTGAAATCTCATAATATTTCTTGAAATCCTGGAAAATTTATTTAAACACCTTGAATTCTCATAAAAGTCCTTGGAATCTTTCAAACTATCCTAAAACCTTATAGGCCCTAGAAAAAGTCGCATATTGTTGAATTTCTAGGAAATTCTTCAAACCCGCATGAATTTTTAAAATAAATTTCTTTTTAATCATAAAATCCTCAATCATTGGAATCCTTGGAATTCCCTTCAAATTGATTAAATCTCTTAAAAATGCCTTAAAATCTTTTGAAACACTGGCATAATGTAATATTTTTTGAATTTTTTTGAATCCCTTGAAACTTTTTGAAGCTCTTGGAAATTCCATGGAGTTTCGGAACTATCCTGAAATCTTTAAAATCCTTTGGCATACCTTCAAATTATTGTCATTTATTCAAAGATCCTTGAAATGTTTCAAAATACCCTAACTATTCCAAATCTGTTTGAAATCTTTTGAAACCCATTGAACCTTTCAAAGTTCTTGCAAATTTCATGGGATTTTCAAAAATACCCTAAATTCTTTCACATCCATTGAAATCCATTAAGATTATTAAAAATTATTAACAATTTTTTGGAATAATTTTAAATACCCTAAAATATTTCGAAAGAATTTTTTAAAATTCATTCATACAAATTAATACATTAATGCAAATAACGGGTTAATTTATGGAAAGAAAAGTTACTAAAATAATTTTATTTTTAAGCGTGACTATAAGCGTGACTATAGTTCCCTGTTTCCAGGTTTTCTCTGACCTACGGTCCTACGGCCACTCTGATTCAGATCCTGTTGAATTCTGAGGATAATGGATTTCAAATGAAAATTTGAATTTCGTTTTTCGTTTCAAAAATGAAGTGATTGCTTAGTCATTTATATAAAATTATATTATTTTTATTAATTCATTCTTTCTTTTTTATTTGAAGGCCTTAAAACTGTGCATGTTAAAATTAGAATTATATATATCATTCTCAATTTTCATTTGTATAGCCTCTCCATTTGTGATAGATTGTTTCCTGCCATAGAAATAAATAATTTTGATTTCACTCTCTTCCAATTTTTATTGTTAAATTGCCAATAAGTTTCCACTCTAATATACATTATACAACATAAATCAATGATGTGGTAAATTTTTATTTTATTTTCAAGATCTCACCCCCTCATTTTGTGTTATTCAGTGAAAAAAGTTTTTCTACTTTTTCAAGATTTAAAAAAAATTGACGTAGGTCTCGGCCCCGAAACTCTAAAAATTCAATAATTCTTTCAATTTCGGAAAGAATCGTAAATGTTTTGTAGAGATGATGTAAAATCGTTTTCACGTGCAATTTCAACCAACAATTTCAACAAATAAACATACAAATTTGAGTATTCCTTCTGAATATAGTGGAATTGAAATACAAATTTTAAGGGAAAATGTTAAACAAATGTAGACAGAGAGTAACTCAGCCCGTTTGAAAAAAAAATGATTTAAATATGCGAAAATGTAACCTGGTCCCTGACTACATTTTCCCAAAGTAGAATACTTATAACGGTTGCATACAACTATACAATAATGTGCTAATATGATATAATACTTTTAAATCTCAAGGAATTAGAAATTTTTCTTTACTAAATAACAAAAATTGATGAGGTGAGATTTGAAAATAAAAAAATGAAAAATTCTTTTCTTTTTGACAAGTTTTATAAATCATAAGGAAATTGAAATCGACCCATGTTTTCTAACATGCATTGCATACAATTTGTAATATTGCAATATTTGCAATAACATGTGCAAAACCATCATGATAGGTATGTTTATATACAATATATATCACACCATAGAGCAATATCACTCAAGAAATCATCGAGTGCTTTGCCAGATCAGTGGAGAGTGTTTGCGTATCGAAGAGGCGAGAGGGTAGGTAGGTATAATAATACCTTTTGTAATGCAGCCTGATGTGAGAAAATTGTGCGCTTACTTGTGTAACAAGTTAATCACAAAGATCGAGAATAATCACATCACAGAAGTCGATTTGCAATCGGAAAAATCGTCCTCTTGGGCAACGACGCTTCACGCGCCTTTTCATTTGCATAGGGAAGAGGAGTCCGGTTTGATGGCTGAGAAAGCTGTTGGTATTCCAGGCGAAGCGAACCCTGCGGCGTGGACTAGGAAAGTTTCTTTGGTTTTTGTCAATTGAAGAATACACGGATCTACCAAGGAGAAAACGATCCGAATCGTGAGAAGCTTGTCAACAACTTTTATTATAATTTTTAGTCGAATTATTTTCGTTCCAAGATCAAAAATCACATAGTTTAAAAGATATATTACATTGTCAAAGTTATTGGCTTTCATTCACCTGAACATTTTGTTTACCATAGAATTTGGTAGCATGTGACTCATTCTATAATATCTTGTGCACTGTTTATTTGAAATTTACCCCGTAGGAGAGAAATAATGATTTAAATATGGAAAAATGACATCCGGTCCCTGCCTGCATTTTCTCATTGACCATTCACCAGGTGAGTTCATCAAACAAATATTGTTTATCATAAACTCTATCTATCGTTACAATGCTTTATCGATACCAAGTAGGTATAAGTAACATTAATATATCGGAATTACATTTTTCCGTTCATGAATGTGAGTGAATCATTTAAAATTTAGTCCGTATGAAAGAAAAATGATTTAAATTTTTTGAAAATGTCACCTACTTCCTCATTTCATTTTACTAAGGCACAACACTTGTAACTGTGGTATACAAATTTGTTCTTAAATGTCATTGCAACTGAATGTTACCCGGTCACACACATTCTCTCATTGAAGAAGACAATTCACCAGGTTAGTTCATCAATAAAAAATTGTTCATCATAGGCTCTGTCTATATGGTTAAAATGTTTCATCCATACAAAGTAAGTGAGTCAAATTAACCCATTGAAATACATTTTTTTCGGTTATTATTTTGTCACTCGGATACGCAATCATTTTCATTGATGTGTGGGTGAAAATAAAAAAAGTACAATCCATTTTTTTCAGTGCATGTTACATCAGGGTAAACATTTTTTTTTATTTTTTGCTCTCAGTCTCTAAATGTGTTCAAATCCAAAAAAAAAATACTTACTTTTTTGTTCTGAAAAAAAAAGAGATTTAGAGGTTTCGCAACCCCCACGAAGTTCAAAACGAATTTTCCATAAGAAAAAAACCTTTTTTTTACATGTGTGACATAATCATCAATATTAGGCGTATCGAGTTGTCCCTCAACATATTTCTTTGCACTCATCCACAAGGAAAAAATATTACTTTTCGAGTTTCATCTCCATAAGTCACAGGGTCACAAAAAACCTCCACGCATATGTGAAAAATGGGGTTTTGCGAGTTTTTGGTCTTTTTTGCTGTTGTTTTTTAAATAAATTGTCTCTAATAAATATATAGTATTATTTTCTCCTGATAATTAAATGATTTAAAAAATTGTTTTAAACATGCATATTTTTTTAGTAGAATATAGGTGAATAGTTCATATTTTCAGTTGAAACAAACAAATCTTTAATTAAACTTATTAAAAATATTGTTCAACCCATTTTTGAATTGTTCATAACAATATATTCTCAGAACAACAAATTTTTTTTAGTTTTTTCTTGAATTCGCATTTTTTAAACTTTTCACTTAGAGTGGGGTAATAATTATTCAAAGTTAACAAAAGTAATGGTTTAAAAAATTTCGTATCAATTATAGCAATATTCTTACAGAATAATACAAGGAAGTTACGATTTTTCTGCAACTTTCTTCTTTTTGTCAACTTTTTAGTTATAGTAACGTAATAATTAATTGAAGTTAACAAATCATTTACTTAGGCCTTTATATAGAGTAATGCTAGAAAGTTGTTATTTTTTCTCTGAAATTTTCATCCTTTCCAACTTTTCACATAAAGTAAGTAAATAATTATTCGAAGTTAACGAATTATATGCTTGACAAATTTACTATTATTTATAACTATCTTCTCTTAGACCTTAGAGTTTCAGACTTTTAGAGTAATGCTAAAAAGTTGCAATTTTTTCTCAAAATTCCAACATTTTTTAGCTTTGCACTTAGAGTTGCGTTTTTACTCAACTTTTCAATCTTTTTTCAACCTTTTACTTGGGGTGGAGTAATAATGAATCAAACTTAACAAAAATAATTGTTTGAACAGTTTATTTTCATTTCAAAAATATTCTCTTAGATTTTAAAACAATCTAAGGAAGTTGCGATTTTTCCTTAAATTTCCGACTTTTTGTCAACTTTTCTGTTAAGGTGACGTAATAATCATCGCAAGTTGACAAAGTATTCGTTTAAACCATTTATTATTGTTTATAACTATCTTCTCTAAGAGAAGAAGCCAGAAGCTTTTTTTAGACTAATGCTGTAGAAAGTTGCGGTTTTCCGGAAATTTTCAACTTTTCCTTGGCTTTGTAGTTAATAGTTATGAATAAATCATAAATAAGCATAAAAGATAATCATGTTATTAAATAACTTCTTTTTTCCGTCAATATTTCTTTTGTGAAATGAAAACCTTAAAATTATTCATTTACCACTTATCTTTCACTATAGACTTTATAGCGATTAATCATTTGATCAAGACCTTTTTAATTTTTTTATATGTGGAAAAATTAAAGAGGTATGTATGTACATCTATATTATCATCGATGACAACTTGTTTCCTCCAGGGAATGGAAAGGAGAGGGAAGATAGTAAAAAGTGGCTCTTCTAAATTTTTATATTAGGCTGTGTAATAAAGTTCAGTGTTGTAAATCAAAAGAAAATGTTTACAGGTCATTTACTGACCTATTCCTCCATTCTACGTAATATTCTACCATTACTGTAAGAGAAGATACATATGAAAAATAGTTAATTATTTAAATAATTATGTATCTTAGCTTTGATTATTTATTGAGGGATAACTCGACATGCCTATTTTTGACAACTCTGTCAAAAATGTGCAAAAACGTATTTTTTGTATGGGTAATACGTGTTCAGCTTCAGGCGGTTTGCAGAACCTGTAACTGTCATAATTAAAAACAAATTCTATCAATTTTTTTTTTCAATTTGAACAAATTAGGACGGTAAGTGCATAACAATTTAACAACAACTTTTTCAATGCGTTTTTGGTCCACCATAATGTTAAAATGTGTGTATCTTCCAGCCTATACATCAAATATCAATATGTAAATGAAATTTTGGAAGTAAGGAATTCCAAATTATGAATTCATGAGTGTAATTTTTTCAAACAGAATTGAAATGTCCAATTTACCCATTCTTTTTTATAGTCGAATTCAAGCAAATTTCAGCTCGTGCCCGAATTCTAATTATTTTAATAATGATACACTGGCAATTCGATTAAAGCAGTCCGGATTTACGTCGTTGCGAGTCATCATGCATTCAAATTCAACATGAATGATTGACTAGGCCCTGCCTGTTTACTTTCGGACGGTCTGGATTCACGATCAAGGCCATGCAAGCAATGCCTTAAACCATTCTTAATTCCAAGTTTCAGTGTAATAATAAGAATAATAATAAGTGAACTTTTTCCAAACATAATTAAAATGTTCAATTTCTCCATTCATTTCTACAATCGAATTCAACAAAATTTCAACTCGTGCCCGAATTCTAATTATTCTAGATCTGGTAGTGAAGGCAGAAGGCAAAGTGCGTTTAATATCATGTGGAAAGGTCAGGATACGACCGAGCAATAATTACTTACGATTCTCATGTCTATATAGGATCAGAGCGCTTCGTTAGGCCCCCGGGCAAAATCGTAATTAACTAATTGTAAGTACGCCTGCACACATTTACCCAGACACGGATGTTAGAAATACAATGGGCACATTAATTTCAGTCTATACAAATATGGCGTTACAGTGTGTTAAGTGTTAACCGCAGGTCGAAAATCTAGAAAGTATAATATTTCTGACAGCTATCATGTGTAGAATAGATTAGAACATAATATACGAAAGGATATATTGAGGTTATGATTTAATGTTCTGCTACTTACAAGTACATCACTATTAAACTCGAGTTTATCATGGTTTTCACCCTTGTAAGATACATAAAGTAACATGGTCGGCTTCGATGGATCTCAATCCAAAAAATCTTGCACCTTCCGGGTTTTTCACCTTCTCATAAAAATACCAAAATTATCATCATAAAAGAAATAGCTAGAGCCGATTTTGGAAAAGGGAGCGTCCATATATTACGTGGCACTTTGAGGGGGATGAGGGGTCTGCCCTAACGTCACAAAGTGTCACCTAAGACGGAGATCGCAAGGGTTTTAAACGTGACACTTCTCTGATCGAAAAATAAAATTGTGATACGTGTCGTTAACAGAAAGAACATTTTTTTCAGAATACAGTTGAATTTTCAACCCGAAAGTTGAATTTTCGACAAAAAGTTCATTTCCAGTCAAGAGAGGTCAATTTTCAATCAAGAAAGATGACATTTCTACCATAAAAGATGGATTTTTTATCCCAGAGGAAACATTTTCAACAAAACAGGTGAATTTTCAAACGAAAAATATGACTTTCACAAAATAGTTGAATATGCAAAAAAATAATTCAACTTTAAACAAAATGATTACATTTTTTTAGAAAATAGCTGAATGTTCAACTAAAAAAAGTTTAGTTTTTAACCAAAAATGGAATAGTTAAATTTTCATTTGAAAAAAATGACCTGCCGCTATAATGGTATAAAGAACTAGCGTCATACTTGACCATGTTAGTCGTACGGAATATTCTTGAATACTAGACGTTGCCTTGAAAAAATTACGTTTCAGCGAAAAAAAAACGATTTATCAACAAGAATGAATTTTAATTTTTAACGATATAGTTAAATTTTTAACCGAAAAAATATAATTTTTAACCAAAATTGGAATCATTGAATTTTCAGTTCAAAAAACTAATTTTCAACGAAAAAAAAAACAAATTTTCAAGAAATTAATTCTACTAATAAAGACGAATTATCAACAAAATAGTCTATTCCTCAACGGAAATTTGAAATTTAAAATAGTTGAACAAATTTATTTTCAACCAAAAATTAAACTAATTTTGAACAATGAACCTCGCAACCATCCAACTATTTTTGGTGAAAAGTTTATTTTTTTGTTGCTGAATCGTCTACTATTATACTTTTGTTTCAGAATTCATCTTGTTCAGCAAAAAATTCTACTATTTAGATGATAATTGCATTATTTTGTCGAGAACGAAACAACTTTGTTAAAAAGTCATCTATTTCTTTCTCAAAAATTCAACTACTCTTTTGAAAATTCATGTATTTTGTTATATTTCGTCTTTTTGGTAAAAAATTCTTTTACCAAAAAGACGTAGTATGAAATTTCTTTTTTTGGTCGAAAAATAAACATTCTGGATAAAAATTCAACTAATTCTTTGTATTTTAGACACTTTTTTCTTAAGCGATTTTTTTATTGATGTATTATCATTTTAGATGAAAATAACCAAAATGCTAGCCGAAGATTGGTACCTGAAATCGAAAATTTAGCTGTTTGGTTGAAAATTCGACCATTTGTTGTAATTTTAAATACTTCTCTTGAAAATACATTTTTTTTCTTGGTGTTTCATCATTTGAGATAAAAATATCCAAAATATTAGTTGGAGATGGCTCTCTGAAATGGAAAATTGATCTTTTCTGGTTGAAAATTGAGGTATTTTATTAATCTTTTGTTCATCTTTTTGCAACTGAAAATCTTTTTTAGTTGAAATATTACCTGTCTCTTTAGGAATTAATTACTTTTTGTGTCAACAAATCATCTACTTGATTTAAATTCAAACTATTTAGTAACAAAAATTTATTTTTATTGATGGAAATCCATAATTTTAGTTGGAAATTCAACTATATTATCGTGAATTAACTTTTTTATTAAAAATTTATATTATCGTTAAAAATTTAAAGTGCTTTGTAGAAAATTCAGCTTTCTGGCTAAAAAATTCCACTGTTTGGTAGAAAATGAAACTATTTAATTAAAAATTTAACTATTTTTTTGGAAATTCGTTTTTTTGCGTTAAAAATGATTTTTTTTAGGTAGTGCTTATAAGTCCGGAAACAGGACACGCCCCTTTCCCTTTTCTGGGTCCCCCTTCACCTGGAGGCTGGACAAATCCGTACTTTTAGACTCTACTGTGTGATAAACTTTGGTAAATGTACGGACTGTCCGGACGTTTAGACTCGGCCTTTTTTTAAACTGAAAATTCATCTATTAGGGTAGAAAATTAATCCTGTTTGTTGAAAATCTATCATTTTGGTTGAAGATTCAACATTTTGTAAAAAATTCTTCTTTGTTAGTTCAATTCAACTAGTTGAAAATTCATTTTTTCGGATTCAACTGTCGACATTAATCATTAACGTCAACTGTGTTCTAAAAAATTCGATTTTTCAGCGTTATTTGTTTGTAACTTTTTGAAAAATTTGTCATTTTTCGCCGTTCGCCCCCCCCCCCACACACACACACTCAGAGTGTGTCTCTTAATGTGTAGAGTCTCCCATACGTAAAATATAATTTCAAATTGTGTATTGTAATCTTTTAAGCTATCACTATGAACAAGTGCAAATACAAATACAAATAGAAACCCCATATAAAAAGCTTACTCGTTTGAGAAAATATATTATCTAAGGTGGAATCTAAATACCTATTATTTCAAGGCCCAAATATTATTCTTTAAAATTCGAAATTACTATAGCTATACCTATATTTAGCCTCTTTGCAAATAATATTTTTAATCCGCTCTACTTCTTCCTCTGAAAATATAAGGATTAGGTCATTAGGGGGAAGTACGCTAGTTTTATGGTAAATAGTATAATCTATAATGGATCCTTCGAAAGTGAGCGTCTCCGTCTCGTCTGGACCAGGGGCGATAATCCCTTAAACAAGGGCGGGGAAAAAGGTCCCAGCATAGGAAGCGCCATGGATTATGGTCAGAACGGAAAAGGACGTAGGCAGACGTAAAGGTGTCATAAAGCGATAATTTTGTCTATACAGATCGCTTAATCGGACTTTGGGTTTTATTGCCCAAGTTTCCTTAAATTAAAAAAGAGACCCTTGTGGGATTAAAATAGTTGTAAAACGTTTGCAGTTTCCACCAAAATGGTTTTATTTTTATGGGTCCTTTTACAATAGTCAAAACGGGTGTACCTTGTACCTTTTTGGAGAGAATTGGGGCAAATCTGGTTTTAAGTAAAAAAAAGTAGGCTCTAAATTCAAAGCCTGTCGATGCTCCCAATCATAAAATAATAAATTTTTCGGTACCGCTTTTTTTTCTCGAAGAACGTTTTTTTCTTTTATGAGTTTCCTTTTCGTTCTAGTTTTTATACCTAAGGTCTTGAGGGAAGGACGTTTTTTTGGAGTTATTACTTTATTTCATGGGCAGCTATACAGTTAGGAAAATAATTTTTTACACCGTACCCCAATTCATTGCTCTTCGGCATTTTTTGAGTTTAGGGTCCAGAAGAAAATTAAAAAGAAAGCAAAGCGCAGTACAAGTTAAATTATATAGTGCAGTAAAGGAAAAAAAATATTGAGGAGTTTAAAATTTTTTTTTGAAATTGTATATTTTTTTTTTTACAGTGGGTCAATTGAAGTAAGTGAGAAAATAGTTTTGAACTAAAGTGAAAAATGAAAAGTGAAAACTGTAATAGAAACTGAACTGAATGTCTCTAAAGACATTTATCCTTATCAGGAATTCGTGATGTTTTAAATTTAAAACATTGGTAAAAAGTATTTTTTTTATTGAATCTCTATCTTGAATAATTTTTTAAATATTTCAGTTTTGAAGATTTACAATCTCCAAAATCATAGCATTTTGAAATGTAATACTTGAAACTTGCATAATTCTGAATTGTCGAAATTGAAAACTCTAATTTTGAGGACTCACAATGCAAATTTCTACAATTTTGAAGATTTACAATTGAAAACTTCAATTTTAAGAATACGAAATAAAAAATTCTTAAATTTTGATGATTTTAAAGATAAAAAGTCCAACTTTCAATTCTAAATTATCCGAATTAACAATTTTTTGAATGTGAATCATGAAACGTACAGAATTTTCAATTGTCAAACTTAAAAATTGCATAACTTTTGATTGTAAATTTTCAAAATTGAAAATTTAATATTGAACGTTGTTTATTTTTGAAAATACAGAATTTCAAATCATTTAATTTTCAAGACTTATATTTTGAAGGTATGTAATTTGGAACGTTTTTTTTAATGATCAAAATTGAAAACTCATCAATTTTAAAGATTTAAAATGCAACATTCTACAATTTTGAAGAGTCACAATTGGAAACTCTTTAGTTTTGAAGGTGCAGAAATAAAAATTCTTAAATTTGAATGATTTTGAAGACTAACCCTTTAACGACCACTGTTGCCGTTTCAAGTTATCGTTTACTCAATAGAAACCAAGAAAATGATAAAAATTACAAAAAAATTGTCTGCAAAAATCGAGCAGAAAATAACATCACATTATCCCTGAATTTTTATTCAACGGGATCAAAACTTGGCTGTTAAAGGGTTTAAAGATCAACAACATTTTTAATCGTAAAATGTAAAACTCAAAAATGGAATACATTAAATCTCAAAGATTTACATAAAATTCAAAGTTTGAGAATTTTGAAAAGTTAGCAATAAAAATGCTTGAATTTCGAAAATATCGAAATGTAAATTATTCAATTTTCAAGATTTATATTTTAAAGGTAGGTAATTCTCATAGTTTTTTTATGGTTCAATTTTGAAGATTCAAATTGAAAACTTCAATTTAAGAGATGCAAAAATAAAACTTCTCCGAGGGGTTCACAACTCGACGGACGGAGTGTACACTGACTTCAAAGTGATTTCAGTGACTTCATGTGAATTCAAGTGACTTCACGCCAGTGACTTCAGCGAAGGTGTACACCTTACTTCACGAGTTGTTAGCTCCTCGAACTTCTCAAATTTTCATGATTTTGAAGATTAAATGTCAAGCTTTTAATTCCAAATCATACAAATTGAAGAAATTCCAAATGTTTATAATCAAATTTACAGAATTTGCAATTGTAGAACTTGTACAATTTTCAATTGTTATTCTTCAAAATTAAATACTCTTCAATTTTAAACGTTTAAAATTTAGATTTTTTGAATTTTGAAGAGTGTAAATTGAAAATTCTTTAATTTTGAAAATATGGAATTGCAAATATTCCATTTTTAAGATATTTATTTTAAAGTTATGTAATGTGGAACGTTTCTTTAAAGATCCAAATTCAAGGATTGAAAACTAAAAAGTTTTTAATTTTGAAGTTGCAAAAATAAAAAATTTTCATGATTTTAAAGGTGAAATTACGAGTTTTCAGTTCCAAATCATTCAATTTGCAGAAATTTTAAATTCAAAGTTTTGCAAGTTTTAAGAGTAAAAATGGACATTTCTAGAATTTTTGAGAAATTTCATTTTTGGAGATTTACAATTGAACATTGCTTCATTTTAACGATTTGCAACTTAAGATTATGCACGAGTGAATGTTTTTCTTAAAGCAGTTCAATTTTGAATATTAAAAATAAAAGAAGTGACTTTGCGGCAAGTCAAAAAAATAATGCAGTTCACATGTTATGTGAGTTATTATTTTAGTTTATATGAATGATTCTTCATGATTTTTTTAGTCCATGAATTTTTAATTCAGTAGATCTTTCTTCATCAATAATATTTATCAATATTATGAAAATTACTATAATTGATCCAATTGTAGAATAAAAATTGAATGTTTACCTGCGTAACCTGCAAAATAATGAACTTGAAAGACTTTTTAAATATATGACATAAATTCATTATTCTTATTATTTTGTAAAAGTTTCATCAATTAGATGAAAATAAGAAAAAATTAGATAGGCATTTCATGTGTATATTAATACTCTATGCTTGGTTTCTTCTGATTGCGTAATACACGGGTGGTCAATTTTTTGTCATCTGTAACGGCGGCAATCAACCGAGTGTCTACAAAATACAACATTCGACCAAATTTGAGCTGAAAAAATAAAACAGAATATTTCAATAATTTTTTTTAAAACAAATTTTTATTAAAAGATACTAAAAAGAAAGAAAATAATTCACTCTGAGTAGGGGGCTACATTAATAATATAAAAATAATAGGGTTATTATTATCCTTCCGGGGTAGGCGTGACTTGCTCGGTTGGAAAATAGTAATGTGTAGGTGGGTATATAGGTATAAGGTCGATAGGTATATAGGTGTTAGGTATATGTATGTTAGATTGATCTGGAATTCTCGTGTTATTTATTTAAATGACGCGTTCATTCCGCAACACTGCTCCGATCCAGGTTTCTGATCAATCTCTCTAGCGATCACCACAAGTGAAGAGTCTAACAAAATTGTTATGTGTCGTTCCCCACTTGGGCCCATTAGTATCCAAGGTCTTTTGTTTCAGGGGTCATTCACTCTACTCAAATTCTCTTTATGAAGTATTTTTCGCCACTGTTCTGTCCTGGCATACTACTCTAGCTTCCTTCACGTCCATGCATTTTTTCATGCAAGCTCTCTTGTTTCTATGGCTTCTTATGTCTCTTCAGATTAGTATCTCATTTACATATTCTACTATAAATGAAAGCGTGGGGCGTATGTAAATATTAAAATGTCTTTCTTATATAAATGTACATATGTAATATCCCATATCTTCGCCCCACGTTTTTATTTGTAGTGACTTTATTATCATAATATTGTTGCAACCCCCTTTTTCAGATTAAATTATTTTGTTTCTTTTTAAATTTAGAACGCTTTCAATTTAAAATTAATAATGGTTAATTATTGTTTCAAAAATTTCTAACGTTTGGAGATAAAATCGAAAGACGTGAACGCGCGTCCATTTAATGCTGGGTAATTAATAACTAATGAGTTTCTAAGTCGGAATTTAAATCCGTGAGGGAGATTTTGAGTTTGACAGTACTTGTCGTCGGAGGTTGAACTGTCTTTCAAAGAATTGTATGATTTTCACCTAGACAAGGAACATTATTAGAAGGTGCGGCCAAGATGATGCGGTTCTTCGAAAACTTTGAGGAAGACACGCACGGCCTGGTAATTGCGTTCGTGCGATTTACTATGCACTGAAAAGAGATTGCGCTAATCCTTTCCGTGACCTTTTCTCGACTTTGTTGCTGACTCGATCTAAGCTGGCAACGCCAGATTTTTCTTTTACTTCGACAGTCGAGAGCAAGGAATCACCACACCGTTCGCCAAGTTGAACTCACTTTCATTCCTTAAACTTTTCATAGATGACACCACCTGTTTCGCACCTGTTCTATACCTGCGAGTTTTAGCTCACAGCACCATTTTACGAAAATATTACACAGAAGGCCAGCCACAAAAAAAATCTTGACAAGGGTTGCCATATTAAAAGAAAGTCTTTTTTGTAATTTGATGAAATTTTTATTGTAAAAAAATGTTTTTTTTTGATAACCGAGTATGATTTAATTAGAGAGCAGGGAGAGCGGGGTCATACCAAAAAATACGGTTAGTACAATGTTTTTCAAATTTAACAGCAAATATTACATTTTTCGTTGAGAATTCATCTTTTTTGTTTGAAAAATCAAGTACTTGATAATTTTACCGAAGTCAAAGGTCAAAACTTTAACTATGTGGTTAAAAGTTGAATTAATTTGTTAAAAATTCATTTTTTTTATGTTGAAGATTGATCTCTTTGGTGAAATATTTAATTATCTTTTCGAAAATTCGTTTCACTTTTGGTTGGATTTTTTTTTTCAAATGAAAAACTATTTATGTTAGAAATTCGTTTTTTCTGGTATAAAATTATTCTTCTTGGTTCAAAAATTTAATTTTTGGTTCAAAGTAATTCTGATTGGTTCAAAAATAATCTTTTTGGTTTAAAATGATTCTTCTGAGTTTAAAAATAATCAATATCGTAAAAATTTAGCTATTTGGTGCAATGTTGAACTCTTTTGTTGAAAACTTATTTTTGTTGTCCAAGATTCATCATTTTAGTTGAAAATGCATCCAATTGGTTAAAAGTTTATCTATTCTTGATATCAAATTGTAGTCATTTTTGGTTGAAATATCAACTATTACATGTTCTGTCGAGAATTCATTTTTTTTTGTTTGGTTGAAAAATCAACTATACTTGGTTTAAAGTTTAACTACTTTATAGAAATTTCATTTTTTTGTGTTCAAATCACATCATTTTAATTGAAAATTCAACAGTTTGGTAGAATATTAATCTAAGTAGTTGAACTTGGTTGAAAGTTGAACTAATTTCTTAAAAAGTCATTTTCTAATAAGTTGAAGATTTATCTCTTCTGTTGAAAGTTGAACTATTTTGTTGAAAATTCGTTTCATTTTTGGTTGCAAATTCATTTTTCTAACTGAAAATTTACCTTTTTTCCTCTTTAGCTGTGCATTTATCGTCTTTTGTTGAACTTTCAACTAATTGGGTGAAAATTCATATATTTTGTTGAAAATTCGTTTTGGTTGAAAATTAATTGTTTTGATTGAATATGTAACCGTTCCATTTTCGTTTGAAAATTTATATTCCTAACTGAAAATTGATTTTTTCTATTAGCTGCAAATTAAACCAATTCGTTGAAGATTTATGTGTTTTATTGAAAATTCACATTTTTTGGTTAAAAATGCTATTTGTTTGAAAATTAGTATTTCTTGGTTGAATTTGACTGTTTTTTATATCAAATTAAAACCATTTTTCGTTAAAATGGCAACTGTTATACATGATTCGTTCGAAAGTCGTCTTTTTGTTGTTGTTGAAGATTCACCATTTTAGTTCAGAATTCAACTATTTGTTAGAAAATAAAACGTTTTGGTTGAAAATTAAACTTTTCCGTTGAAAATTAACTTTTATGCTGAAAGTTCATATTTTTGGCAACAAATTAAACTTTTCTGGTTGAAAATTCGTCTTTTAAAGTAGAAAATTAATTTTGTTAGTCAAAAATTCATCTTTTTGGTTGAAGATTCAACTATTTTATTAATAATTCTTCTTTTACGGTTTATTTCAACTGCTTGAAAATTATTTTTTGTCATCAAAATTAATTAATTTTCACTGAAAAATTGACTATAATAATTTTGGTTGAAAATTTATCCTCTGTAAATTGAAAATTCAACTGTTTGTTAGAAAGTTCATGTTTTTTGTTGAAAATTTGTCTTTTTGGGTAGAAAATTAATATTGTTTTCCTAAAATTCATCGTTTTAGTTGAGGATCTAACTATTTCCTCGAAAATTTGTATTTTTTGTTAAACTTAACTGGTTGAAAAATTGCGTTTTCTGTTCCAAAATTAATTTATTCAACTTATAATTTAGCGATTTTATTTTTGGTCCAAAAGTTATCTTTTTTAGTTGAAAACTGAACTATTTTGTTAAAAGCTCGTCTTTCTTAATTGAAAATGAACTTCATGGTAGAAAGTTATTCTCTTTCAGTTAACAAGTCAACGGTCTTCTAAAAGATTCAACTTTTTACATTGAAAACTCAACTATTTCGTTGAAAATGCATTTGGTTGAGGATTCAATTATCTTGCTGAAACTTCGTCTTTTATCATTAAATTCAACTGGTTGAAAATTTCGTTTTTTGGTTGTTGAAAAGTAATTTTTTCAATTTTTGGTAGGAAAAGGAAATTTTTTAGTTGAACATTCAAATAGTTGGTTGAAAATTCATGTATTTTGTTGAAAATTTGAGTTTTTAGTAGAAAATTAATTTTCTTGATTCAAGGGTTAACCAGTATGTGGTTTCAAATGATCAATAAGAAGAAAACAGAAATGAGCGTCAATTTGAAATTCATATAATATATTGGAAAAAATACATGGAGACTATCGGACCAATATAGAACCATTTCAAGCATCTTGTAAAAATCTAAAAGAATAATACCAAAATTAGAATAATATTAATACATAAAAAACAATATGATTATTAGGAGGACAAAATTGTTAACGTAATTTATGGACGGCCCCTTACGTTCCACAATAGTGCAAGATTAAAAAGTAAAATGATTTTTGTTTAAATTCTGCGTTAGCACAAAATAAAAACTAAATTTCATTTCTAACATTCAATTCAATTTCGACCAATAAACCATATGGGTATCCTTATGTTAGTATTGTACGGAATCAATGGATACAAACAATAAAAAAAATACATAATGTTGATTGCATTTTTTAATGATAATATTGCTACTATAGTATCTGAATGAGAGGTATAGGATGACAAATTGGTATCTTTTATATTGTGAACTTTATGTAGGCAAATTCTATGTAACAAATTGTCCACTGAGACGCATGGATTTGTTTAAGGCTTCTCGTTTGATCTCCGGGGTTAAGCAGCGCTTCGTGGGCTTATACGCGGATGGGGGCCGTCGTACTTCTAGGGTTGTATTTAGCAGATTTTGAACTAGCTTCAATCTGGAACTAATACCGATAATACTGATTATGGATACTCCAACCAAAACCGAGATTTTGTTGCTTCAACCACATTTTTACTAGGTCAGCAAAGAGTTGTTGAAAGGAAACAAATTTTTTATGTGGAAGAAAAATGTCTGTTACTCCTATACTGTAGCAACGAAACCTTTTTGTTGTCCGAACAAAATCGTGTTTTCAGTGTATTATTACTGCTTTTTCTACAGCGATGGTTATTTCGTATTCCATATTTTCTTGCTTTACAAGAAAATTATATGAACAAGTAAATAATTCAGATCTGTAAAAGTACAGAAAAATTAAAAACAAAACAGTTTGGAATTATTTTAACATGTTAATGTACTCTAAAATCACATAATTTGAAATTAAAAAGGTGGAACATGCAGTTTAGAAATTGATGCATTTCAATTTGGAACTTTTAGAATTAAATATTGGAAAAAGTTCGAAAAATTAAAAACGCATAAAACAGATTTCAATACTAATGGTTAAAATATTATTTAAGGTGTTTTTGGTACATGAATTATTTGAATCTGAAATGCTTTATTATTAAAAAATGTGAACGTTTTCAATTATAATAATGTTTGAAATTTCAATCATCATCAAATTTATCATCAAATTATTTCAAAGTTTTCAAGTTTAAAGCATTCATATTTGAAGATTCCACAATATTTGTAAATATTTTTTTGCTTGGAACTCGGCTTACACAAATAAAGTAAGCAGATTCAAAAAGAATTGAGACATTAATCAGTTTGGACTACAGAAAAATCGCGAATAATAAAATCGCAAGAAAAAAAAAAAAAAAAAATTGGGAATAGACAGCTACCGAAATTATGAAATTCTCGACAATGAAAAATTCCTCAATTGGAAAATTCCTAACAGTTAACAATATTGTTCAATTTAAAAATTCCCGAAATAGAATTGCCTACAGACGAAACTTTCCTATTGATAAAATTCCCGGATATAAACGATTACTACATTGTTTTAATTATGAATAAATAACACCATAAGAGTAATAGATAAAATAAAAAAATATGAAGATCAGATAAAAGAATGTTATATTATTTATTATTTATTATGTTATACAATTTTTTCATTATTTTCATCCAGGAATTTTATCATTCGGGGATTTCTAATTTGGAAGTTTATAATTTTCGGGAATTTTCTATTTCGAATTTTGTCTTTTCGGTAATTTTCCAATGTGGGGAATTTTTTATTTAAGGATTTTTGAGTCGTCCCCATTAATTCACAAAAAAAGTAACGTTTATTTTAATTGAATTAGATCAAATTAGTTTGATATTTTAAATTTTCACCAACTATTTAGAGTTTAATGTAGAGTATTTTTTAAATATCAAAATTCATTTCAGAATTGTGAACTCTCGGGCTCTTTGAATTTCACCTTGTTCTGGAGCATTTCTTTCTTTCTTATCGCAGTCCATCTAACTTCAATCGAAAAGATATGTAGAAAAAAAAACATAAAAATACATATATTTGATACTAACATATAAATTACTCGCAAAACAAATATATTTGTTTACATTTACATTATACATTAACGAGTTTTCATGTTTAAAAAAAATAAGATTTCTTCAATTTACAATTCATTAATTTTGTAAACCGCTCCGCTAATTATCAAATCATGAGACACATGGCTCGTTGGTCTAGGGGTATGATTCTCGCTTCGGGTGCGAGAGGTCCCGGGTTCAAATCCCGGACGAGCCCAAGCTGGAGTTTTTTTTAGACTTTGTATTCTTTTTTTATATTATCTACATATTCTTCCCAAAGAATGTTAACATTTTTATCAATAAAACAATAAGAATGGACTATGACATATAAATTATAAAATTGAAATTTTGTGGGAAATTTGATTAGTTTAAGCTTGTAGAGACATGCAAGTGGTCCAAAAAATCGATTTTTGAATTTTCGTCGTGCCCACTCCCCCTAAAATTGTTATAGGACCGGAAAAAAATAACCTTAAAGTTTGAGAAAAATCGGTTAATAAAAAGATGCCCCTAAAGTTTCTTATTTAATTAACTTTAGAAAAAGTGTCATTTTCGCAAATGTACCAATAAGATGTTGAAATTTATAATTAACGGCAAATAAAAAATTTATTCATTACATTTAGAAATTTTTACTCCCATAGGCCCTTTTATTCACATTCCAAAACAACCCCCTAACATAAGTAGTGTATCATGCATGGAAAATTCGTCTTTTTCTGTATGAAATTAATATTATTCGTTGTAAATTCACGTTTCTGGTCGAACATTCAATTATTTTTCGACAAATAATCCACTTTTTAGGAAACTCAAGAATTCGATTGAAGTGATTTTTTAAAAATAATTTAACTGCTTTATTGGAAATTCTTCTTTTTGTGTTGAAAATTAAACTGTTGAAAAAAATTTTTTTTTTGTTGAAAGTTGAACTACAATGTTAAAATATAATTTTTCTGGAGTTAGCAATCTGAACTCTAAATTGTAAACTCTCCAATCTCGTTTTACGTTGACACCTAACGCTGCGCTGGTACGCGTACGTGCCGCTGCTGGGCCAGCAAAAAACGACATAGCAGCTGCACAAAACTGCTAACCCCAGATTGGAGATAATAGTACCGAATTGTACAAGTTCCTTTTTGGTCGAAATTTGTATTTCTTAGTTGAAAATTCATATATTGTCTTGGAATTTAACAATTTTGTTGAAAATGCATTTTTTTGGGTGAAAAATTGTGTTTTTTAAAATAAAAATTTCATTTTTGGTACTTACATCAACAATTTTTACGCAAGTTAAACAAGTATCTCTCTCAATTGGAAATTTAATTATTTTGTAGAAACTTCCTCTTTCTCGGTAGAATATTAATTTTCTTTGATAAAAATTCATGTTTTTAGTTGAAAATTCTACTATTTGCTTGAAAATTAATCTACTTTGTTCAAAATTAAACAATTTTGTTGAGAAGTATCCTTTTTGGTACAAGAAAATCAACTGTTTTGTTTAAAGTTTATCTTTTTGGATGATGATTCAACTATTTTGTTAAAAATTCATCTTTTTTGGTTGACTTCAATTGTTCGTGATATATAAAATTTATATCTGTTTTGGTTAAATATCAACTTTTGCATTTTTCGTTGAGAATTCACCATTTTTGGTTAAATATTAATCTTCATTGTAGAAAATTCAACTATTTTGTTAAGAAGTAATTTTTTGGGCGAAGATTTTTCATTTTAATTGAAAAGTTATATCTTCAGTTGAAAATTGAACTATATTTCCAAAAATATATTTTTTGGTTGAAAATTAATTTTTTTTAATGAAAATTTAATTATTATTTGTGACCATTTTTATCTCTTAGTTGAAAATTCTTACATTTGGTTGAAATTAAATATATTTTTGGTTACAAATGTATATCTTTTAGTTAAAAATTCAATTAATTGGTCGAAAATTCCTGTATTTTTGTGACATTTCCTCTTTCTCGACAGAAATTTAATCTTCTTGGATAAAAATGCATGTTTTTGGTTGAAAATTCAATTATTTTTTCCAAGTAATTCTACTTTGTTGAAAATAGAAAAATTGTATCAAAGAATTTCCTTTTTGATTGAAAATTCAACTGTTTTAAAAATTTTTTTTTGGTTGACTACCGAGTGTTTTTGAATGAAAATTAAAATCTATTTTGGTTAAATATAAACTTTTGCATTTTTTGTTGGGAATTCACGTCTTTTGTTTACAAAATATCTACTTTGTAGAAAATTAATAATTTGGTTGAAAAGTCATTTTTTTGGTTGTAGATTCTTTATTCTAGTCGGGAAAAATCATCTCTTTGGTTGAAAACTTAACTATTTTGTTGAAAATCGTTTTTGGTGAAAAATTAATTTTTTAAACTGAAAATTCAATTATTCCATTTTTTGTGAAAATTTGGCTTTCTTAGTTGAAAATTCATACATTTTGTTGAAATTGAACTATTTTGTCAACAATTCTTTTTTTTACAAAAAATTAATTAATTCTGCTTTATTTAAAATTGAAATTAAAAAAAAAAGTATCCTCTTTGAAAAATAAACAGTTCTTTTTTGGACAATTCATCTTTTTGGTGGACTTCAGGTGCTTTAGATTTAAAAATAAAATCTGTTTTGGTTAAATATCAACTGTTTCATTTTTCGTTGAGGATTTACCTCTTTTCGTTTAATATCAATCTTCATTGTAGAAAATTCAACAATTTTGTTGAAACGTCAATTTTTTGGTTAAAGATTCTTCATTTTAGTTGAAAAATCATCTCTTTGGCTGAAAATTCAACTATTTTTTTAGAAACCCGTTGTTTTTTGGTGGAAATTCGATATTTCAAATGAAAATGCAACTATTCCACACGAAGAAAAATTAGTCTGCTAAAGTTACAGGATTTTCAGTTAAAATGGGGACAAGCATAGCTTTTCTGTAATGCTTACCAAATTTCTTGCAGAGTTTACTGAATTTTCAGTAATTTTACAAATTTACGGATACTTTCTGTAAAATGTACAGACTTTTTGATTAGAGTTTACAATTTCAAGTTGTCAATTTGACAGAAAAGTTTAATAAATATTACAGAAAATACCCGTAAATTCATCAACTAACTGAAAATTCTGTAAACTCTGCAGAAAATTCAGTAATCTTTACAGAAAATGTATGTTCTCCCTATTTTAACTGAAAATCCTGTAAGTCTAACAGAATTTTTTCCTGCATTCTTGTTTCAAAACTAATCTTTTTGAGTTAAACATTTAACTGTTTAGTTAAAAATTCAACTACTTCGTTGAAAATGCATGGACTCGGGAAGAGTTCAGATATCAAGCCATTTCAAGCGCGGATAGAACTCGGATGGGTGGTCATCTGCGACGTATGACGGGGTTGTGTATTCATTGCGTTTTAATTAATGTCGAGCGAAAGGTTTATTGACGTCAAGGATGATTGTGTGCATTCGATGGGTAGGGTCGAATGTCTGCCTTCAAACTCGACTGTCGAAAAACCAGCTGAACTCGGAAACTGGTTTTCTGCAGTTTTCCTCTCCCCTGGCCAAACCTCCAGGTAAATGCGAGTACTCTAATAAAGTCGGATGCAGCCGCGGGTTATTACTGGTTGTGATCAGATTCATACAGTGATTCTAAGCCCACCTTAATGAAAGAAAAATGTTCGCAGGCCAATACCCGGTGATGAGGAGTCGTCTGGCGGTAAATGTACTCATGCTAAAGGACTTAAACTTAAATGATACTTCAGCAGCAAGAATGACTCGTCTGCATAATTTATTGAGGCTTCAAAATTTAACTATTCGGTTAAAAATTCATCTCTTTTTTGTTGAAGATTCAACAAAATTGTTAAAAAGTAGTCATTTCTTTTAAATTCGTGTTAGTCTAGTTTATGCGGCGTAATCCACTATGATTTTACGTAATCCAGAGTAATCTTCAGTAACCTGCAGAGTAATTCTGTATATGGAGTAATCCAGGGTAATTGGTCATAATCCGGGGTAATCCACCTCTCATGGACTGCATTTTTATAAGTGTTGTTTCTCCCGATCCCTGGTTTGGAACACTGTGCACCGCATTGCTCTTTAAAATCCTCACATCCTGGACCATTCACACATGGCACAATCACTTATAATTGAGGGCAAAAATTGCAACATGATGTGACCGCCATGTATATTTCGAACGTGTGAAATAAGTTAAAGATTGCTCAATTGAAGAGGCGACGAGACTAATCGTCCTTCTATTCGACTTGAAGACACAATCGTGACGTCGATAATCACACGTAAATGTTTGTGTATAAAGAAATGCGTTTAAGCAATCAGCTGTGATTTGTTTATTTGTAATGCTCCACAGGCACCTGTCACCTGTGAGGAGGCCAGTCAGTCGGGCCACGAAAACCTTGAATTTTAAAGGTCAGAATCTTGACTTTTATTCTGCTGCAAGTAGGTGATTTGATTAAATTTTTAATAAAAAAATATCATTAATTTCAGTTTAGGGGTCGTTCATGAACTACGTCGCACTGCTAGGAGGAGGGGGTAACTGGTTTTATAACGATTTGTGAATTAGGGTCTGGGGAGGGGGGGGGGGGAGAGGTCAACGTAGAATGTGACATCACTCACAGAAACTGTAATTGTGAATAAACATTTTTTGTAATGCTTGAAAAACTCAAAATTAGTGATTTTATTTTGCAAGTAAAGCATCTAAAGTGGAATTTTTGAAAAAAGGGAAATATTGGGAAATGATCATTTCCCAATATTTCCCTTTTTTCAA
>CAKNXH010001142.1:511066-527367 GCA_932178445.1 Andricus quercusramuli | reverse complement strand
GAAATGATCATTTCCCAATATTTCCCTTTTTTCAAAAATTCCACTTTTTCCCATGTTTTTAAGTAATTTGCCCTTTTCGCCCATTACTCGTTTTCCCGCTCAATTGATTCGGTAGTAAGAAAATTCAAGTATTTTTGGTTACTATCTCATTTTTTTTAATTGAAAAGTCTGCAATTATATTTTAGATTAATAATTCATCTCATTTGGTAGAAAAATCTATTATTTGGTTGAGGATTGAACTATTTTGCTGAAGATTAGTTTTTTAGTTAAAAATTAATTTCAGTAACTAAAAAATTAAATGATCTATTTATGATTTTAAATTAATCGAACTTTTCATTGCGAATTCATTATTTTTTGTGGAGAATTCAACTAATTGGTTGACATTTTAACTAAGTTTTAAAATTATTATATTGTTATATTTTTAATATATTTTACTGATTGCAGATTTTGTTGAAAATTTGATTTTTATGTTGAAAATTGATTTTTAAAACTGAAAATGTAACTCTTTCATTTTTTATCAAAAATTGATCGTTTTTGGTTCAAAATTAAATTCAACTATGTGTTTGAAAATTCGTGTTTTTTGCTAAAAAATTGATTTTCATGATTGAAAATTCAAATTCTTGGTTGAATGTTCAACTTCTCTGTTAAAAATTAATTCTTTAACAGTTTATTTATTCATCTCTTTGATCAAGAGTTTAATATTATATTGTTAAAATACTTTTTTTGGTTGTGAACTGTTTTTTGAACTGCAAATTTGACTGCTCCTATTTTAATCGAAAATTTATCGTTTATTGTTTAGAATTCAACTATTCGGTTTAAAATTACCTTTTTCGATCGTTAGAAATTAAACTGTTTTGTAGAAAATTCTCCTTTATGGTTGAAAATTAAACCTTTCTGTTTGGCTGAAAAATTCTATTTCTTTAGTGGAAAATGAAACTTTTTGGTTCGAAATTAACTCTTTTGTTCAAAATTCAACTGTTTTGTAGGGAAATTGTCTTTTTGGCTTGACGATTAAATAATCTAATTGAAATATTTTTTCTTTTTTGGCTCAGAAATCTTCCTTCCTTAAAAATTACACTTTTTTTAAATAGGTGTTTTTTGTTTGAAAATTAATCTCCTTTGGTAGAAAATTAATCCTTCCTGAATACAAATGTAACTCGTTTGGTTAAAAGTTAATCGGTTTGGGTAGAGGATTCAACTATCTTGTTGAAAATGCATCTATTTGGTTGAATTAAACTGTTTTTCATTTATAATTAAAATATTTATCGGTTGAAATATCAACTGATATAATTTTTTTTAATTCAACTAATTGGTTGAAAGTTGCATAACTTCACAGAAAAAACTGAGGGATCACTAATGCTGCGGCTCAAGTGAAACTTGGGATCATTTAGAACTTAGGCTTTAAAGGAACTCTTATTTAGGGTCCTTTTTAGTTTGTTCATATCCGATAGATGGCCATCGGCGGTTGCCGACGTCTTCAACTGCGCATGTGCCGAGAAGCGCGGGCCTATTTGAAACCAATAAATACTATGAACAGTCATACAGATAAATGTTAACAAAATTGTTCTATTCTTATTTAAAACAAATTAAATTGAATTATAGACATACCTAGCTTCTTGAAAAAATTTTATATTAACCTAATATTGCAAGTGTATATTATATAATTTTGAATAGTCCCGCGCTTTTCGGGCATGCGCAGTGGAAAACTTCGGACTTGCAACATAACCTTAAAAACTGTCACATTTCATGTGCGATATCTTCCTTTCAAGAATGTCTATGATTTTAGTTTCTTCATTAAATTTTTTCCAGTGGAATATTATTTAATTCCAATTATAAAGCATAATGTGCATCATTAACTTTTGCAATCTTTGAAGTGAGTCAAGGCAGAAGTGAAAAAAAGGCTCTATTAGAACCATTTGAATCCACACTTGGGTTCATTTAGAAACCATTTATCATTTTGGGTTCCTTTTCAGCAAGAGAGGTTCCTTTTTGTTGCAGCTCCTTTGGAACCAAAAATTGGTTCTAATAGAAACCCCAGTTTTTTCTGTGTTGTTAAACATTAATTTTATTGATGTAAGATTTGAATATTTTGTTTGAGATTCGCTTTTTTGGCAGAAAATCAATCTTATTGATAAAAAATTACAATTCATGGTTGGAAGTTGAACTTCTTCGTTAGAAATTAATTTTATCAATTGGTTTCTCACTATTTCATTTATCTTCTCGATTAAGAGTTTAATTATATTTTCAAAAGGTGTTTTTCAAAATTAACTTTTTCGTTCAGAATTCATATTTTAGGGTTTAAAATTAAACTGTTTTATAGGAAATTCGCCTTTTTGGCTTGAAAATTAAACTTTGTTGTTGCATAATTTTATTTTTGTTTTGAAAATTCTATTGCTTCAGTAGAAAATTCAACTAATAGGTTGAACATTAACTTTTTTATCCAAAATTCATCTATTTTGCGAGAATTTGCTTTTTTGGCTTTAAAATTGAACAATTCAATTGAAATTTTTTTCTCTTTTGGCTCAGAAATCTTTCGTGGTTGAAAATTAGACTTTTTCGTTGAAAATTTGTCTTTTTTGTTTAAAAATTCATCTTTTGTGGTCAAATGTTAACTTTTGCGATAAAAAATGCAACCATCTGGGTAAAAACAATCTGTTTTGGTTGAGGATCAAACTATATCGTTGGAAATTTATATTTTTTTGTTGAATTCAACTGTTTTTTTCTTATTTACAATTAGAATGTTTTTGGTTGAAATATCTACTATCACATTTTTCGTTCAGAACTAATCTTTTTTGGTTCAATTCAATAATTTTTTATTCAAAGTTAGAAGTTTTTTTTGTTGGAATATCAACTTATATTTTCGTTGTTGAGAATTAATATTTGGTCATTGAAAATTCATTCAGTTGTTTGAAAGTTAATATATTTTGTTCAAGATTCGCCCCATTCGATTGAAACTTGAACCATTTGGTTCTAAATGGAACAGTTTGGTTGATAATTATTTTTTTCTAGTTGAAAATTTATCTAGTTAATAAAAAATGTATCTTTTTTGAAAAGTGTAACCACGTTGTTAAAAGTCATCTTTTTTGTCGAGAATTCAACTGTTTTGTTGAAAATTTGTCTTTTGGGATAGAAAATTCGTCCTATTGGATTAAGGAATTATCTTTTTGGTTAGAAAAGTTTTCAGTTGAAAATTCATTTTCCGTAGTCGAAAATTCAGCTATTTAGTTGAAAGATCATCTTCCTTGGTTAAAAATTCATCTTTTTGAGTTTAAAATTCAACTGTTTTCTGAAGAAATCGACTCTTCAGCTTGAAAACTCAACTCTTTTGTTGAAAATTCATCTCTTTTAATAGAGAAGGAATCCTTTTCGGTTGAAAATCAACTATATTGTTAAAAATGTAATCATTTTATAAAAAAATTATTCAAAAAAATGTATTCCCCTATTATCCCCCTATATTCGTGAAAAAACACCCTAATTTCTACTCAGGGCTGTGAAGTCTGTTAAAATATTATGTTCGTATGTTTGGAGTTTTATTTTAGGTGTTTATAAAATGCAACCAAAAAAAAATCTCACTTGAAAAGGGGTGCAGTTGTTCGTATTTGTGACGTCATCCTAAAAAAGTATTCAAAATAGCGTAACGCAGTTTTTGTGCGGTCCCATATATCTATATTAATATCGTTAAGAATTGAAAGGAAATAAATTCCATACAGCTCTACCATCTACCAGATCCGAATGATTGATTGGATTTTATGCGCAAATGATTGTGTATAAATAAATTTTTTTCATGGACTACTAGATTCGCATAAAGAAATTAACGACTGATTTGCAAACCTTGCGGCTTAAAGAATTCATAACAGAAGAATCAATATGTTAATATTCAAGTCTACGTGAGAAGCTGCGATTCAGAAACGCGGATCTTCTTAGAATCATTAGTATACCGTTTTGCAATCACCTCCAAGATGTAATAATGTTTTTCTCGCACCTTGTAAGTGAGAATAACACATAGTAAGTAATGTGCGTATCTGACATAAAAAATTACTACATGTCAGTAGATCATTCGATGATTAGCAATTAAAGGCGGATGAAAGAAAGACTAATTGATCTTCGGATTACTTAGTTCGCTTAATCGATGCAACAGTTTCTGTTGTTTCTATATTGGAAAAAAATATAGAAAATATTATTAGATAGTGGCCCAAATCGATATTTAAGTGTTGTGTTCTGAAATACAACCTTTTTTGTGTTCTATCCACTTTTTTAGTCCATGAAGAAAAAAGAGGACGTGTGTTTGTATTTTCTTCTTGTTCTCCATGTTCTATTGTAACTTTTAATAGGATTGACATATCGACATTCATTTTTTTTTCATGCATTTATTTATAGAAAAAGTGATTCAAGAATCAATAAAAAATTATTTAATAAAGGTCGAATACGCTGGGCATACAAAATCATTCTGAATTTAGAAAACAAGATTTTTTAAATTATTAGTATAGTAGTGAAATTTAATAATGGAATAAATTGATGATCCTTAAAATTTCAGAATAAAATGTTGCGATTGAAAATATTCAATTAAAATACAACCAATCTGTGTATTTAACAGTTTCACCTCTCTGAAAATTATAAGTAAATTTATATTTTAATTTAATATAAGTTTAAACGTCTTATCCATTCAATTGAACGAAAATAAAACGTTAAAAATACAACTGTTTTCTAAAAAATTCGTCTTTTTGGCTTGAAAATTTAACTATTTTGTTCAAGATTTATTTTATTTTCTGCTTCAGCTTTCAATTATTTGGTTGAAATTTTTTCTTCCAGTTCAACTATTTGATTAAAAATTAATCTTCTTGGTTGGGAATTTAAATAAAATATATTGACAGTTTTTGATTTAAAATAAAAATATTTTCCGTTTCAAATATCAACTATTACAATTTTAATTGTGTTTTGTTGGTTGGAAATAATTTTTTTACTGAAAACTTAACTTCTATTTTTTGTTCAAAATTGATCTTTTTCATTAAGAGTTCAGGTATGTTTTAAAACATTCGTCTGTTAGGTTACAAAATTAATTTTCCTGGTTGAAAATTCACCTGTTTGTCTGAAAATTTAACTACTTGGTTGGAAACTGAATTATGAATTTTGTCAGAAATTAATTCCTTTGGTTGAACGATATCTTTGAAAATTCATCTTATTTTGTTTGATATTTCAACTGTTTTTGACTTTTAATTAAAATATTTTTTGTCTGAAATACCAAACACTGGATTTTTTATTGAGAATTCATCGTTATTGATCCAAAATTCAACTGTTTGGAGGAAAATTGAATGACTTTGTTAGAAATTAATATTATTGGTTGAAGATTCATCTCCTTGCTTTAATACTTCATTGTTTTGATGGAAATTTGTTTTTTGTTAGTTGAAAAGTTTTTTTTTAATCGAAAGTTTAACTATTCCATTTTGTTTAAATTCTATCCTTTTGGTTGAAAATTGATTTACTGTAAAGCGGGGTGAATTCGTTCATGTAGGCTGTAGGGTAAAGTTGCTCTCCTCCTAATTTATATTTTTAAATTCAATATCAAATTTCCTCAAGCAAAAAAAAAATTTCGATTATTTCAATGAGTAGAGCTGTCAAACTTTATTTTGAAATTTATTTAGTGCAAATTGATTGTTGTGCAATTTTACCCTACATAAGCGAATTTACACGAATACGGTAGGCATTAAAAAGTCACTCTAATGTAGAAAACAAGATTTTTAACAGTATTCTTATAGTAGTGAAATTTAATAATAAAATAAATTTCAGAATAAAATTTTGCAATTGAGCATATTTAAATAACACAAAATTAATCTTTGTATTTTAAATGTTAGATATCTCTTTTATAATTGTGTGGCAAACTTTTACTTTACAAAATATGTTAATTTTACTGAAAACTTTTTACTTCTTTTTTAAAAAAAGTTTCCATTTAGAGAAAAGATCGCTTAAAAATAATAAGAATATTCAATACACAATATAATGCGAATAATTAGTACGGTAGGTGAAAAAAAAGAATTTAGAAATCGAAAATAATATAGTTCTCTTTATATATTTTTTTCTAGTTCTTTATATAGTTTTCTTTTCGCTTTCTCCCGAAGTGTTTCTCGTGAATTATTATCTGCAGAGTTAAATTTTTTTGAATTTCAATTTTCAAAAACAATTTTTTGGATGTTTGGGAGTCGTCTCAATTTTTGACAGATTTTGGAATAATGTGTACTATTCTGCATGAGAAAATTATATTTGAATATACCCGGTTCTGTAATAATCTTTTCTTTTTGCGCCCATGATGATACCAACAAAAATTTGTCTGGCATTCGAAGGCTTTCTTGGAAACAAAATGAACCTATACAAAATTCAAGACATATGTGGGATGTAAACTGGAAACACTGAAAATTAGGTCCAATTTTACTGGAGTGCCACAAAATATTTTTTGATATTTTCATGGAAAGAAATAATAAAAGTTAATTGCAGGGGTATGTTTAAACATAATTATCTCGTGCAGAATAGTACCCTGAAATCTGGAAAAAACTAAAAAGACTCTAGATACCCCCAAAAATGTGAAAAAATGTGAATTTAAAATAACCTTTAAAAACTCTGCAGATAATAATTTTTAAACTCACTTTGCTCTCGCGCGGTTTATCCAACTCTGAAATGTTCATACGTTCATTTTCTCCAAATCCGACTTGTAAAAGTTTGACATTTCACTTTGCAATAAAACATTGAATGTTACGGTAGTGAACTTCATTTATTCTTCTGAAAATGTACCTGAAAATAAATTCATATTTTTTATTTAAAGAAAAATAGCAAATTTTGAAGATTTTTTGTCAGCCTGGCCTACAAGAAACTTTTTTTAAAATTCATTTAACTTTCGAAATAAAGAGCTTGGTCAAAATGTCTTAAAATTCTATTCCTTTCATTCAAAGGAAATTTCTTTTCAATATTTACCGAATGAGTTTGAATTTCGTGCAACAGTACAGAATTTGTTTATTAAATCAATAATAATCAGTGGAAAATAATATTGGGCCTCGGGGATAAAATTGTAAAATGGTGACTGGTGGAGTTTGCTTTTACAAATGTGATAGCAAGCAAAGGTTACATGATCTTTCCATCCTACACAAAAACATACCAAATTTGTGAACTACGGTTTTGACAAGAAACTATGTACTCTTTACAGTGATAATAAATCCAATGATGAGGTTCACCATTGTGTGCAGAACGTCGGTTTCAATTCTTAACCAATTTAAATCAATTATTTTGGACCCTCAAGCCAAATCCTTAACAACTGTCTTACATTTTTTTATTGAAACTATAAAAATTGTCTTGAAATTTACCCATATCCCCAAAATTACAAACTGCAGGAACAATGCTCTTTAACGGATTATTAAGTTACTAATAAGAGCTAAGGAGCTAAGAGGCTTAAGTTGTATCTCAAACTTTATCATCATGCATATTCTGATCCCAATATATTTATGATACCGAAATCTAGGAACAGATTCAATATTTTGAATAACAGGGAGAGACTTTGAATCCGATTAGTCAGAATATTTGGACGCCTACTGTTTGCTTACTCTTCCTTGGGTTCAGCTTTCATTTTCTCTCTCAGGCTAACAGGCTTATCATCGGTTAAGC
The DNA here is from genome assembly GCA_932178445.1 of Andricus quercusramuli. Taxonomy (NCBI): domain Eukaryota; kingdom Metazoa; phylum Arthropoda; class Insecta; order Hymenoptera; family Cynipidae; genus Andricus; species Andricus quercusramuli. Next base: position 519,723 of record CAKNXH010001142.1, on the reverse strand, counting down.
TCCAAAGGGTTCAAATGATCGAATAATATAAGTGCACCTTCATATTCTTCACTCCCTCTATTTTCGTAGAACCTTTTGGTTTCTTAGACCAAGTGCTGATCTCCTTGAAATTATGGCTCTTATATAGTAATTGACTTTAATTCCCTTAAGCCTATTTGATTTATACTAGGTCGTAGAACACCTTCAATTACGGAGTTAACTAGAAACCCACAAAAATGAATGGGTCAGAGGTAACCGCCCAAAACGGCAGTTATCTATACAATGGTTATGGTTTTGTAATTATATTCTTCGAAGTCAAGGTACCTATATAATTCTCACCTCCGCTTTGTGAACCAGAGTGAATAGCATTGGTATCGGTGCAGGTGAATTGACTCCATAATCCCCATGTTGTGTATGAATTGTGTCCCGGGACTTTAAACTTGATATACGAATTGACCCCCGGTAAGGAAAACCTCGACTCGCCTCTACCCACTTCTTGGGTTCGAAACCAAAGACTCCGCCCTGCATTTCATTGTAGGAAGGAGGCGGCTCTTGAAATGAGGTTCACAAAGCCAAGAGCAACATTTCAATATAATAGTAAACACGATTTTATAATATTACTGAAGCTAAATTGCAAAATATTTATTTTGAGGCAGCATGTTACCAGTGTTTGCAGTAATCCCAGAAAACATCAATAAAAATCTGTTTCCTGCAATATATTTATTCAAGCATCTCAATAATTAAAATTATTTCTGTATATTTTTAGCACAGATATAAGATTTTGTTTGATGAATCTAAAAATCTTTAAAAAAAAGCTATACAACATTTTTTATACAAAATTCAAACACACAAACCTTTTCGAAATTTAAAAATCTTTCAATTAAAAAAAACGAACGTCCAAATCGAATAAATAGTGTAGGCTAAACATTGATTTTTCCACGGAAACTTTTTTTGCCCCACCATGCTTTGGTGGTGACTAATTTAAATTTAGGATAATTAAAACATTAACAAAATTATTATTCCGAAATATTTGAGGTAAATCCTAATTCGATAAAATTTTCACAAATTTAATTCGCAGTTACTTTTGAAAATTCACATATTTTTTCACAGTAAAATTCAAACCTATTTTTTAAAGTGTGGAGATTAAGAAGATTTTAACCATTATTGTAGGATAGTAGAATATCTCCTTTTCAATTTGAAATTTTGGGAACTCGATCCTCAACCCCTAACAATAGGTCGACTATCATAAAGTCTACTTGTTAATAAGGTTGAGGGGAGTGGTCAGCGATTATCCATTGTATCGATCTTTATTCAAGATTTCCATGCCTAGCTTAACTTTTATGAATTTATTTGACTTCTGACCAACAGAGGACAATATTGCTCTTGTATGTATGTATCCGAACAAAAGGCGTCTGGTCAAGCCTCCGATTTCGGACACTTTGTCATAAATACAGCTTAAGGTGAACCATGAAATCTGGAATCTCGGTAAAGTCATGAATTTCTATTATGAAAGTACTTAGGCTACTTAGGGCGTTCCATTCCAAGGTAAAATCTGAATTAACCGATTTTTATGACTCTCTTCCAAATGCTTGAAGTTTGTCTGTTTGTGGAAAAGGATTTTCCGAAAATTGCACAATTTACTTTGCCATTAATTCGAAAGAGGACGTGACGAAAAGAAGGATTTGAAATTAATTGCCTCAAGAAATAATTCGAAACAATAAAAATGTATTTATTTTTTATTTGATAATGTTCCAAAATGTTGAAACTCAATAACTTAAAGAAAATACAAGTTCGAGTTGAAATGCTTAAAATTGTGCAATTTAAAAATTTGGAATCATCGCGATTTGTTTTTGTATCCTTTTATTTTTTATTTTCAATGTAATAGCTTGAAGCTGTCCAAGTGTTAGTTGAAGATTTAAAAAAACCAAATTCAATTTTCAGAATCAAAATAGATAAAAATAGAACAGTCTGAAATGAATACCTCACTTCAAGAATGAAATAATTTCTTTAATTTTGAAAGGTTTCAATTCTAGAGTTCTAAAAGCTGAATTTTCATGTTGTGCGCTGAATTTTCAATTTTTCCCTTTCTTAAGTTTTAATCATGCAATTAAAATTAAAATGTTTGAATTTTGAAAAGTATAATCAACAATTTATTAAATATTAATTCCCAAGTTATTTAAATTTACTTAAAATAGTTGACATTTTAAAGGGATTCAGTAACAAGGTTTGAATATTACGATTATTAGGAATTAAATATTTTGTCAGTTTTAAATGAAGTTCGGATTCATTTAATTTTTCACGTTCCATAGTAGACATTTTTTCATTTTCAATGTCCTTATATCGAATAACTTCTTTTTGAAGATTTTTTTATGTAATAACAATTTAATATTTAGGAATTTCAAAAGATTTTACTATGGAACATTTAATTTAGTTTTCAATTTCAAATTCAATTTCAATTCCTCTGAACTTTAAATTATCCAGTTTTGAAAATTCTAGTCTGATATTATTCGATTTTGAACATCTTAAAATTATCTTATTATCGAAATTCTAATACATGAAATCATTTAAATGAGATATTAGTTCTTAATTTTGAATAAAATAAATATAAATCATAATTCAAAATAAAATGGTTCCATTTTGAACGCAGTGAATGAGAAATGATACATTTTCAACTCCTTTTCTGATTTTTTAATTTTCAATTAAAAATGATTTTTTTTCAACGGCTTTTATTAAGGAATGATACAATTTCAATTCGTTTTCATTTCAATCAAAATACTGTTTTTTTTTTAATTTTACCTAATCTAATAATTGTTTGATTTTGAACGTTTTTAATTCAAACTCATTCATTTTTTTTTATTTTCAGGCGCTTTCAATTAGAAATTATTATTCATGGATTCAACTATGTTAAAAGCTCTTATTATTTAAACATTTGTTCGATAATATATTTCTAAACTGTTTACGTGCGCTTCCTGCTAGTTCGTATTGTAACACGTTAAGAAATATCTTAAGGGGGAGGGGGGGGGGGATTAGAACAAATTTTTTGATAAAATTTTTTTATTTTTTTTCTGAATGTACAACATCTTAAGAATATTTTGCCCAAATTTCAAGTGAATTGGAGCAAAACTAACGAAAGTACAGCGTTTCAAGCGACTGCGCCTCTTGCTCGATTCGTGGGTGAAAGCATTTCACTTTACGGACCTGGCATTGATGATTCTGTTTAAGTATACAAAATAATGCACGTTTATTGAAGCTCAATTTTTGATTTTTGAGAAAAAAAAACTTTAAAACAATTTGTTTTTATTTCACAATAACAAATTAATCTTTGTTTTTTTAGCGAAAATCGCGTGTTTGGCTTCAAAATGCTATACAAAAAAGCTGCCTCTGATTACCTGAGGAAACATATCACCTTTGAAATGCATTTCTGTTGTCTTGTTTCGGATGATCCAGTAACAAGTTATAATTTTCACGGTGCAACAACTTATTTTCGAGGCTTCTCGGGAGATTCGCTCTCACGGGGTTCCTTTTGAACATTTTTAATTGAAAATTTGTCTTTCACTAAATAAATAAATATGCGTTTCTTTCGCCTCTAAAATCCTACCCCCACCCCCTCCCCTTATATAATAGTTAATAAGACAACTCAATGCAATGTCAGCAGTTAGCCACTGAATTTAGAATACAACAACTTTTTTTTTAAATCCCCAGTAAAACATAAAGACTATCATTGGGATCCTGGATAAATAAGTCCCGCTAATGTAAGGGTATCAGACAAATCAGTACCTAGATACCAACTTATTTGAGAAAATTCAAAAGTCCAAATAAGAAAATTTTCAATTTTATTTTATTTTTCATTTTTGCAAGTTCTCATGGAATTTTTTTTCGAAGAAAGTACTGCTGAAATACGATTAAATTAGTGTAGGTAATAATTAGTTTTCACATACCTCACAGATTATGCGAATTGATAAATTTATGCATCGAGATGGGAGAAGTCCCAGACGATTCGAGAAAAGCGATTACCGTACCAATATACAAAAGGAGGGGAGATAGAAGCAACTGCAATGATTACCGATCTATCAGCTTATTAGGTTCCCTAAGTAAAATATACTCAAAAATACTTATTCGTAGGGCAATGAAAATATATGGGAAGTCCAAAGTGGTGTTATGTCAAGAAGATCATGTACAGAAGTTTGAGAGTAGGAAAGAAATTTTTCTGTGCATTTGTTGACCTAAAAAAAGTATTGGACGAAGTAAATGGAAGTAAACTTTGGGAAGTCCTTAAAGAGTACGGAGTCAATGAATGGCTCCTACAAGTAATAAAAACAATACATGCAGATAGTAAAGCGAGTGTAAGGGTTGAATGGGAAACTGAGTGACTGGTTCGATATTATGCAAGGCGTGAAACAAGGATGCGTTATGTCCTCATGGCTATTTATCATATTTATGGATAAGTGTCTAAGAATGCCCCTCTTCGACGAAGAAGGTGTGGATCTCGAGACAGTGAGGGTACGTGGGTTAGCTTTCGCAGATGACAAAATTGTTATGGCAGAATCAATCGAGGACTTGCAATTAATGTTAAGTAAACTGAACACAAGCATGAAGAACATAAGGGCCTCAAAATAAACTGCTAATAAATCGAAATTTAGGCAGATAAACTGAAATTTTAGATGGAAATGATTAATAGATCAAGAGTGCCTGAAAGAGCGCTTTTGTTCCTTAAATATCTAGTTTATTTATGCTGCCCTTTTTAGACAAACTGGCTGAATATTGTAGGCTGAAGGTGGACTGAACTTTTGAAAAATCAAATTCTCTGCATAAAAATAGCAATATTTATAGAAATAATTGATGAATCCAAATTTTCTTGAAACAGGCACTCGCGTTTCATCTAGTCAATTTATCCTGAAATTTTTAGACTAATCGGTTCAATATTGCAGGCTACAGGTTGACTAAACTATTAAGAAATTGAATTCTATGTATACAACGTGAAATATTTCTATAGAAATAATTATTGAATCCATCTTCCTGAAAACTGGTATACTGGTTTTGGGGATGTGAATTGTAAGCCACAGGTGACTGAACTGTTAAGAATGATACATTTTTCATTTTTTTCTGAATCTGCTGTAAACAGTGTCTAAAAATGGTTTTCGAAAAGTTTTTTTGCATATCTATAAGGAATAGATTGAGATATTCATAAAACGGATTAAGTGCATAGATAATTCGAGAAAATATATTCTCAGTCTCTTTCTACTTGACGGCAAATTACTACCGTGAATCTCGATATAGAATAGAATCTATAATGTTCACTAAAAAATTGATAGAAATAGATAAAAAGGTAGATATTCTTAAAATTGTATATTCATCAGTAGACTTGTAAGAAACAAAAATACGATCGAATACGAAAAATTCTGCAATATGATAGCATTTATATGCAAATAGGAATCCCTTTTTTCGTATTTCTAACCGGAAATTTCTCTCTACGTGATTTGAATTAAAAATACAGATTGAACGTTAATTTATTTAATTATTTTCTTAATCAAATGATACGAGAATGAGCGTTGAAATAGCTGCCTCGCAATTTGATGATTCATCCAACACAGCTCTTAATTTCTGAGAAGGATCATCTGAGTTCCAGGAAGATGGAAACCGGAGGTAAGAATCTCCACCTTATCCAACGAGGTGCGTGGATGAGGTAATGTGGGAGAGGTCGAGTTAGGCCAGAAGAGGTCGCGCACGAGGCACGCATGCCGGAATACAGGGTGCTCATAAAGTCTCGATGGAGGAACGAGCTAGGCTAGGCTAAGGTGTTGGTATATATCGATAGTATATACATATATCGGACCATGATGAGGAGCAAGCAAGGAGATTTTCTCCGAGTTCTAGGTAATACCTACCTGCCTACCCAGTCGAGGGTCCCGATCGATCCAGGAGTTCAGCGGGACCTAGAGGTTAAACGTCGAACGTATCTCAAACCGAGCTGAGAAGTCATCATCGATACCAACCGAACATCTTAGAACGCATGGACAGACCAACGGTCCATGAGAGTTATGCATTGTGATTTACGCAAAGTAATCCCAGTGCCAATCGCCCCGACTCGTTAATAACCCTTTCTAAAAGAATTTTGGTTCTTTTGCCCCGCTGCTAATATCCATTTCAGACGAATGAAAGGGATTCCACAGGATCAATTCTTCATCCTGAAGAACATCAAGCATGGTTTCTATAGTTGTAGTTAGTAGTAACTATCAGATAAATTTGTGAGATTGTGATCACCCTTGCTCTAACCCCACTCCATGTCCTCCCCCGTCCTCTATAGTCCTATACTCAAAACTTCATCCCCATCCCTTAAGCCTTTGCCAACTTCTCACCACCCTATTCTTTTTTCTTCTCTCTATTATTTCCAACTCACCCACATACTCCCTACTCTCGCTCACCCCTTCATCAAAACATTACCCCCTCTCTATATCTCTTAAACGGTTTTAAACATCCCCATATGACCCTCCCATGCTCAGTCATCTGACGCCCCCCCCCCCCCCTAACTAGAATCTACTCTTCTCTACCTTAATCTCTCTTCTAACCTTTCACCCGCATCTCTTATCTATCACTCTCCCCTTTGCGATTCTCATCCTTCATCATCTCCTCACCACCCTCATCTCGTCTTAATTTCTTCCAATATTCACGATCCACATCTCACTCTCATTTTTAGCTACATTCACTCTTGCGCGAGGGTCGAATACTGACTGATTCCAACAAAAAAATGTTCTCAATTTGTCTTCCGCAATTTTTCCCGCACAGTTACATTCGAGTTGAAAAAATCGGGATGTTCAACCCAAAAGGACAAATTTTTAACGGAAAAATAATAATTTTTGAACAAGCAATTGCAATAAAAAACATGCTAATAGTTGAACTTCTAAAAGAGACAAATTTTCAAGTTGAACTTTTAACCAAGAAGTTAAATTTTCAATTTTCAGACTAAACGATGAATATCCTTGGATATCCAGAACCCATTACAATTTTGGAAAAAGTGTGAAAAATATCAGTTCTTACTAGTTTGAAAAATATTTCTTCAATTCTGAAACATGCTAATTTAAATTTGTTTGAACAAAAATTGAAGTTCATTAAATTTCCCGTAAAATTGAGAAGAAAATTTATCTCGTATGATTTAGAAGATATAGAAGTTATAATTTTCTGAAAAATGTGTCCAAACATTTTTTGTTTGTTTGAAATAACATTTTTTCTATGTGCAGACAGAAAAATTCCAAATATGGGTTAAAGCAAACTTAATTTCTAGCAAATCTAAAAAAAATATGAAATGTTATATCTCCTGTAATGTCCGAAGTTATAGCGGGTTGAAAAATACCCACTTTTGTGATGGTTCATCAAACCATTTTTTGAGGAAGGTATACCTTCTTCAAATATCACCTTCCTATTGCCTTTTGAGTAAGAAATTATTGTTATAATAATAAAAATCGAAGTGTCTCGTCGTCCCGAAATTCGGGATGACTAGCCCGTTTTCAATATTTGGCTAGTCGTCCCGAAATTCGGGACGACTAGCCCATTTTCAGCATTTGGCTAGTCGTCCCGAAAATTATGTATTCTTTTTTATTTCTCTCCTTTTGAGTAAGCCGAAGATTAAAAAAACTGCTATTCATCCCTAATTGAAAATAAATGTTAAAAAACGGATAAAACTAAAAGTTAGGTTATATTGTATAAAGTGTAGTCTTTTAAGCTTTAACGTATCCAAATTATGTATTTGCACTGTGTCACGGCAGGCTCAAGGTCGTTCGAAACTTTCCCATGATTTCCGTGCTCTGATTGGACCTTCCTTTGAAGTGATCTATAGACTCTTGACTAGATACACTTCTTGCCTTTGTATTTAGAATCAATAATTCATTTGTAAAGAGTAAAATTCAATCATTATTCGCTCTCGCACTCTAAAACACTTTTTTGTGATCCAAAAATTAATTTAATTAATTCTACAATGATGATTTATCATGAAAAATTTATTTAAACATTTAATAATTCCCAAAAAGCAAGTTCTTTACGGCCAATGAGACTGCCGATGCGACGCATGCGCAGTACAGTTGGGGAGCCGAATTGAGAGCACTGCATCTTTATTCGGTTTTTCGTTCGATTTTGCGTGTTATTGCGCGTTGGTTAACGATCACGTGACATATAGATCAGCTGTTCTGTGTGCCGGCCTATACTGGCCGTAACACCCCTACCCCTTTTCCAACGCCTCGTGGGGGCGGAAAGGCACCCCTGTGACAGGTCACAAAAATAATGTAAGGTAACACCCCTACCCCTTTTCCAACGCCTCGTGGGGGCGGAAAGGCACTCCTGTGACAGGTCACAAAAATAATGTAAGGTAACACCCATACCCTTTTTCCAACGTCTCGTGGGGACGGGAAGGTACCCCTGTGACTAGTCACAGAAATAATGTAAGGTAACACCCCTACCCCTTTTCCAACGCCTCGTGGGGGCGGGAAGGCACCCCTGTGACAGGTCACAAAAATAATGTAAGGTAACACCCATACCCCTTTTCCAACGTCTCGTGGGGACGGGAAGGCACCCCTGTGACAGGTCACAAAAATAATGTAAGGTAACACCCATACCCCTTTTCCAACGTCTCGTGGGGACGGGAAGGCACCCCTGTGACAGGTCACAAAAATAATGTAAGGTAACACCCA
>CAKNXH010001142.1:441616-510666 GCA_932178445.1 Andricus quercusramuli | reverse complement strand
GGCTAGTCGTCCCGAATTTCGGGATGACTAGCATTTTTCTTGATTGCCGGCTAGTCGTCCCGAAATTCGGGACGACTAGACGCAGCCAATAAAAATATATCAGATATAAATCTGAATAGCTTTAATAATTCCTTAATATATCCGCATAAAAATCGAGGCATCAACTTTTAGAAGATAACTTATTGTTTCATGAATACATCTTCAAGAATAATCAAACTTTTTCAGATTTGGATGTTACTTTAAGTACTCTCTCTATTATAAGAAAAACTTGGACCACGAATTGTATAGTAGAAACGCTATATTGAGAAAAAACTTACTTTTCAACGAACTTTTTAAAAAAGTGGCTATTTTTCGACACGCATAACATTTTTTCTTTGTTAACACCTTTCAATTAAGTCTGCTTAAATGCCTTATATATTGTGACAATTTTGGTTTACATTGCACAAAGAATATGCTGTTTCATAAAAACTAAGGCTAAACCATTTTTTAAATCAATTTTTCAGAAAAATATAAATTCATATGGCTGTATCCTCTAGGCCTAAACTATATTTGATAATTATTTTTTTCTCAGTATTATGGAGAATTTGTATCACTTTATTTAATGTCATGACAAATTTAAAGTTGTCTGCTCTGAAGTGAAATATTTCCAAAAAGTGATAAGAACTACAATTATTCATACGTAAATTTTTTTTTATTGTGTACGGATGTCTAAGATGTTATACAATTTTTTCGATGCCAAACTACACAGTTTCAGATACGAAGGTGCCGCTTTGGAGTTATTATTTTCACAAGAATATACATAATAAGAATAACCTGGAAATGAAAAAATAAATCTGTTCTGAATAATCCCTTCAGCGTATTTTGTTTCGCCACAAAATAATCGTGAGGGATCAGTGAAATAATTTTGAAAGCCTTTTATTTGTTTCGGAATATCCTAGATTCCTAGAATATTCTTAATTTTCCTGGGTTTTTATTGCAAGCAAGTCTTTGCCATTAGAGCCTGTAAAATCCTAACAAGGATATTATTTAAATTTAAATTTAAATTAATTTCCAAGAATTGATATAAATCTAAGTACTGAAGAGAGAGAATGTAGACAATGTAGTGAAATTTCTTTATTTACTATTGACGCAGGGAGAATGTTTAAGTCGTGTCCTCAACACAGGTGAAAATGCCCAAGCCATCGCGTAAATTCGGTCTTTCAATTAAAATCGAGTGAAAGCAGAAGCGACGACAATAATTATATCTTCAGAAATGTCATATAACATGCATGTTGCAACTAACCTTATTTACATCAACAACAATAAAGTACCTAAAACACTCTCCATTTCACGCATTGCTTATTACCATTATTTATTGATGTGTTCCAGCCTCTGAATTTCGAAGATCGCTTCTGCCACTTCATCATGGCACCCGTAATTTTCATGTCCACCTACTTAATTTTGGTGCTTAAATTGAAACCGGTAAGAAAGTCTCGCATCCTCGTACTTTAAATAAGATCGTCATTTCATAACGTAACCTTACTACCTCAACAATTTTTATTATACAAATTAAGTGAAGCAATATATTATATATTCTTTTTATGAAGGCTATATGTAGCTCACAATAATTCTAAGAGAACAAACGATAAATTCAGAATCCCATGCATTAAAATCAAACCATATAGAATCCGAGTCGTAACTGAAACTGTTAAGTGTAAATTATAGAACAGGTGTTGAAATCCAAGCTTTTTCACGCCCGGGAACGAGTAATGCTATTGCCATTTTTTGAAGAAATTGAGTTTTTTTTTTATTGAACCTATATTTTACTGTCGAATATTATATTTTCGGTTTGAAAATTATCTTGTTCGGTTAAAATTTCTACTATCTGGTTGAAAATTGAATTATTTTGTTTTGAAATGCAACGATTTTATTGAGAAGTCATATTTTTCATAAAAAATTCAACAACTTGAGTTGAAAGTTGTAAACAGGAAAAATTTGGATTTCTTTTAGATTTAATTTGTGGTTTTATAAGGGGGCTACAACAAAAATTAACCTTCAGAGATGGCGCCCCGTACTTTCTATGCGATTTCCCTATATAAAATTAGAACTGCAAAAAAAAGAAACCTCCAGTTCTTACCGTGAACTGCCTTGTCAAAAATTCATCTCTTCGGTAGAAAATTACACTACTTTGTTAAAAATAAGCAATTCCATGTCGAATCATCTGAAGAATTTCAGCTATTGTTAGTAATTTTGATGAAAATTCTAGAATTCGTTCCCTTAAGACCTAAGAGAACGAATTCTAGAATTATTTTGTTTTATTCCACACCTAAGACTTAGGACCTTAGGTGTTAAAAGAAAAACCCGAAATAATGTTTGCAGAAATCAAAAAACTTAGGAGATATTCAAAATTGAAGATGTTGGTAGTTTTTTTCTTAAACTTCCATAACTTTGGTGATTTCAGTGATATTAAGGTTGCTCCTTTGTAAATTATTCGTGATAGGATATGTTATTTATTTTTATTTTTGCACAAAAAAATTTCAAAAACTTCTTGGATTTTTCAAAAACTATTTTTGAACCTGAATTTTTTGGTAACAAATTTAACTTTTTTTGTTGACAATTCAAACGGTTTTTACAATATTTGTCTTTCTGGCTTAATATGTAACTATTTTTGGTTGAATTTAAATTTTTTTTCACTTTAAAATTCAAATATTTTGTCTGAAAGATAATTTATGTTGTTAGAAATTCGACTATTTTGTTACAGTAATTTTTTTTCCTCAAAAATTCAACTGTTTTGTTACAAATTTGCCCATATGGCTGTAAAATTAAGCTTCATAGTGAAAAGTTTAACTATTCCGTTAAAAATTCGTCTCTTTTGCTTGAAAATTCAACTATATAGTTTTTAATGCAATTCCTTGTTTAAAAATTATTGTGTTTTTTTTTTGTTGAAAAAAAAAACTATTTTTTTGTAAATGTAATATATTTCGACTAGAAATTTCAGGAATTTAAAGAGTTTCATATTGTATTCAATATAGTATCGACATTAATTGAATTTAAAAAAATTTATACCCCTATTATTCCCCTATTTACGTGGAAAATCAGCCTATCGCCCCTGTTTTGTCAGCATTTTAGCTACGTTACTTTTTTGTTGGATATAGGACCTCTAAGGTCCTATAGTACTACAATTTACCGCAGTTTGAAGAAACTAGAAAAATTTGTTTTGGGCAGTACGCTTATCGGAAAAAATTTCTCGAGGCGTCCGATCGAATTCAGAATACATATTTTTAATTCGAAGAATCTGTTCGCTTAGATTAGGCAAAACGTTCAGTTAGTTTAGGTAAAACGTTTAGTTACTTTATATAAACTCTTCTCGTGGATCAGTAATTTTGACCAAGTGGACAATGTCAAGAATTTTTTATTTCTCACAGATTGGGTATGCTTTTATTATCTTTAAAATAGGGAAAAATTTAGTTTTTATGGAAGCATGTCAACTTACAGTAGTCACTTTTTCGTCTGGTATCGAGAAAATGGGGTGATGGTCAATTCCGCCTCAAGCTACCTGCGTACGGTTCCCCCAATACGCAGCTTCCCCTCACTTAGCCGAACTGCTACCGCGGGACCTGTTCAGCGGGAGTCCTTTGTACCTAATGAGGAATAAAATGCCGTATACAACATTTTAGGAATTTGGCAGTTTGTAATTCACAAATATAATATTCGAAATCTACGATTATAATGATGCCAACGTTATTTTATTTGACCTAAAAAGTTGAAGATTAAAGAATAAATTTTCAAGTTTGTGCAATTTTATAGAAAACTTATTAGCATATTTTTCCTAATTCAACTGCTGTAACTTTAATTCATTGATGAAAGATGTTACTTAACTTGGGGAAATTTCGGAAGCTAAAATTTTGCCAGATTTGAAAACTTATTAATTGAAATGAAAACTGTAGTTTATTTCTCAAACAATCGCATTTCACAAAATTTATTATCCTTATATAATTTAGCACTCTCAGTGCCCAAGTATGAATAGTCTCATTTCTACCCTAATTTGGAAATTCATTAACAAACATCATATATTTCATTTATTGTTTGACAAATCACATTGCTCAGAATTATTCTTTTGATAGTTTGCCTCAAGAACTTTCTTTTTGTTGTATACAAAAAAATGAATAAACCGAATAAAAATGTTACATAATAATATTGCATACTACATATAAATTTTTCGCTCGGGATATTGTGATAAATAATATGCAATTTATTCATGAAAGTTAATAAAAAAGACTATTTTAACATATGAAAAGCAGAATAAAAAAGATTTTCATAAATATTTTTTCTGTTACAATTGCAGGAATATCACTCGCAGTTACTAGTACATGAAATTTATGTTTCATTTGTAATCTGAGAGTGCTCAGTGTTAAAAATTAAACAAATTTCCGAACAGAGCATGAAAAAAATTCACAAAGAAAAATTAGGCTTCCAACCCAGTATATAGGAGAGTCACCAGTTGTGGGCACTCTCCGGTTGTGGGCACCTCTGCGTAACAACTGACAGAATACAAATATGCGGGATCTAACTGATGGCGTACTTGTATTCTGACAGTAGTACGCAGTTTTCGAGTTTATATCAACGTAAATAGACGATTTGTGCATTAGCTGCGATCATATTAAAAAAAAAACAAGTCAAAATTATCTCATTTGTAATTAACCAATGTAAAAAACTGCGATAAATCAAAGTAAATAATCTCAAACAGGTGAGTGTTATCGATATTTCTACAGTATTTTCGTTGTGACTTAGGACGTCTCACGGATTTGCATGCTAGTTATGAAACATCACATTTCCTTGATGTACCAATAATGGTCGTGAATTCCGGTTGTGGGCACTGAAATGAAACCGGTTGTGGGCACATTTTGTTTTTCATTTAAAGCGTCTGTTTGACTTGAAAACTGTCAGATATCATCATTTATGCCGACATAACATATTCCATTAACCGTTTCAGCCATGACAACTCCGAAGAAGTCAACTACCGAAGTCAAATACATTTTTTTCATATTTTTGCCACTAAAGGCCTTTAAAATTAATAAACTTTAAAATTCTTCAGAATTAGGTGCGTTTCCTTTAACTATCTCCATTTTCAGCGAATTTTCGAAGGGTGCCCACAACCGGTTACGATTTTTTCTGCCAAAAATGACGATTTCACAAAATTGGTCGTAAAATTTTTTTAGTTGACGGAACCAATTTACCTATTCTATAGCAAAAAGTTAGCTAAGGCCTCTAGCTTTCCAATGAGATTCATATCCCTGCATGATATATGGTCTCAAATGAAATTTGTGAGTCAAAAACAAAACTGTGCCCACAACCGGAGATTCTCCTCTATATATTCTGTTGCTAATATCATTCGTAATAAACAAAATTTATGATATTTGTTAATGAGATTCCAAATCAGGGTGGGAATAAAACACTTCATACTCTTGCACTGGGAGTGCAAATATTCATGCTCTTGCAATATGAGTGCAAAATTAGTTAAGGATAATTTTGATTAATGCGATTGTTCGAGAAATAAACCAAAATTATGATATTAGTTCATAAGTTTTCAAATCTGGCCAAATTTCAGCTTCCGGAATTTTCCCAATTTAAATGAAATATGGCACCAATAAATTAAAGCTACACTTTAGTTCATTTGAGTAAAATATAATGAATTTTTGTTATAAAATCTGACAAAATCTTGAACATAGTTTCTTTAATTTTCAACTTTTGAAGTCAAATAGCATATAGTTGGAGTCGTTGTAATTTGCAGATTTCTGATATTATGTTTGTAAATTTAAAAAAATTTTATCTTCCGCGTTTTAGTCCTTATTAGGTACAATGGACCTCTGCTGACCAGGCTCGGCGGCAGCAGTTCAGCTGAGTGAGGGGAAGCCGCGCAGTGGAGGAACTGTACGCAGGTAGCTGGTTTTATGGATATTTCAATTTAATTACCGCCTACAATCGGAACTTCTGTAAAATATTATCACCCCGACACAAACTCTATTTAATATTAACATTAGCATGCATTTTGAGTGATAAAACCCTTAAATGCCTGAAGTAAATTTGATCTGTCCTTGCTCCCGATTGGACTGCCGCCATTTTATTTCAATGCTTTCATGATGCTCCGGGGCTGCTCCGATAATTGCTTCGAACAGTTATTCTCAATAACTATTAGACTTATAATAATATAATGTATATCAACTATAATGATATCCCTTGTATAGAGAAAATAGTCAAATGTGTTCAAAGATATTCACTTTAGCTGACCCGACCCGAAATTTAGACCCTACTTTGAACCTGCAGCTCCTCATTAGAACGTGCTTTGACGCTATTTAGACCCATAGCCCCTATTTTGAGGTTTTTACTCCTAGAGAATTAAACATTAGAGCCTCCTTTGACTCCGTTTGAACCTACAGGCCGATTTCGGACATTTTTAGCGTTAAAGTAGGGTCTAGATTGAATTGAAATCGCTGCTTATTTTGAACATACTTTGCTGTTCCAACGCCTACTAAGGTAGGAGTTATAGGTTCAAAGTAGGGCCTGAATTTCGACTCGGGGATCCAGGGATCTTTCAAACTTCTTTCGTTCTTTTCCAGCTATACGTTGCGTTGTTATAAGTCATAAGGAATAACTTACGTTCCACAGCTTAATTTTTTTCCGTATGCTCATATGGAATGGATTGCCCCATACGTATCATAAGGGAAGATATAATCATCACAGGAGGACTTTAAGATGCCTATTTTGCATGTCTAGTGCTTACAAAGTACAAATAATAAACTATATTAATTTTTCCACATTTCCACCCCTGTCCATTGAAGCTTAAACCAGTTGATCTTATCCAACAAGCTGTGTAGTACATGTGCATAAGGACTAAAGAGGTTGGAAAAATTACGATAATGGCATTCACATTGAGACGCGATGCCACAGCAGGCGAGCCGTGATAAAGAGCATGAGGCCGATTTTTCAACCCTGTGATAATTATTAATCCGTGGCTCGCGCTAATGGTAGAGGAACCTATGCTAATGAAGGAGGTGCACTTCTCTATTTTTTGCACTTTGGACGTGATTAGCACAGCGCGAATGTGAGCAAGCGTTTCGAGAGGTAGAGGTGAGATATTCCTCAATGTCGCTGGTCGATGAAGACCTCACGGGGTACCTGATGCATTTCTTGATGTATCTATCCGCATCAACCACTTATATGCTCCATACGACTAGAGCTTGTCTATAAACTACCGGTCAAAGAGCGAAATCCAGTTAATCGACACTTAGGATGAAACGAGAGTCAGAATATTAGATAGTGTTTCGGAAAATCACTTCCATCATTCATAATAATAGATTTAGCAGCTTCACTTTATGGATGATTAATAAGAAGTTGACCACCTTCCCGTGTGGAAATGCAAATGGGGTGCTGGTCGGGTACCAGACCAGTTAACCCCACTTTAAGTCGGGGGCTAGTCGGGTCAACTGGCCAGTACCCGACCAGATCGTCACGGTGAATTAGTCGGGGGCTGGCCGGATGACCCCACTTATCCCAGTCGGGATCTAGTTGGGGTCTAGTCGGGTACTGCCCAGGTGAGAGTACAGTAGTACCACTATTGCTATGCTCTAATGATGTAACAAAAAAAGTATTTAAAAAATAAATAATAATAGATTGCGAGCATTTTGTCTATAAATGTTAATTGCCCTGCTTAGAATGAATACATATATTACATTTCTTAACATTATATTACAAATAAAATTTCTAACGCTACGGGGTTTCGAACCCACATCTATACCTGAATCTGTCGCCTAGCAGTCGGTAGTCTTACCATTGCGCTAAAGCTGCGAGTTGAAACTAGATGAAGAAGCCACCTTCATAACCTACAGCTCATAAAAGTTATAACAACAATTTTTTAACTCTTTTTCCTTATTAATTATTTTATTATTATACGACATCATAATATAAATGTAAAATAAAATAACTGTTAACAGGAATATAAATTTAAAAACTTTTTAATAACTAATTTGAATCGATTACAATTTTTCTTCGTCTAATATTTTGTTTTTCGCGTTTTAGTCTATTTTAAAACTTTTTAAGTTGACATAAAATATCATTTTTAATGAGCATTTAAGATTTGTATCCACGGAACTTGAAATTGTATCGCGTATCGCGACAATTTTTTTAATAGACAAATTTTTTAAAGCTTTTCTATAACGTTTTGCTTTTTAGGTGTTTTAGATTATTCTATGACGGTTGAGAATTAAAACAAATGTCTTAAAGTCTCGTTAAATTGACATTAAAAATTTTATATTAAAACAAGAACAGCCCGACCAGAGCCCGACTAGGACCCGCCTAGAAATTCTGACATAAAAATAGCCTACACAGAGGATTAGGATTTTTTGAAATAGCTCGACTAGTCCCCGACCAGCCCACGACTAGAAATGTTCATAAAAAAGAACTCCACTAGCGCCCGACCAGTTCCCGACTAGGGACATTGCCTACAAAATTTCTCCGACTAGCCCCCGACTAGTGCCCGACTTTCAATAGGGCCAAGTGGGGCTATTTCTACACGGGTTAAGTTACCCGTTATTTTTCATATTTTCTCCGATTAATATATTTTCTCTAAAAATATCTCAGTAAAGTACTAAGGGGTTGTCCATATATTACGTAACACTTTTATGAACGATTGTTGGACCTTCCTTCCTTGTTCATTCTAAAGTGGCCAGAGAACTAAGTTCTGTGAAAAATTGTGAATAATGATAATAATACAATATCATTAACTTGATCAAAAATTATTTTTTCTCAAATATAATTTCATATTATTATTTGTTATTGTAAGCTGTACACATACAACTTTTTTCGATAATTTTTGACTCATAGCATAGACAATTTATTAATGTTTCATACTTTACAAACTTTTCCCACCTGTGCGATGGTCAAAAGTTATTTCGAAATCTTTTTTGAAACACGGGTCATCCTGATTTGAAAAAGTGTTACGTAACATTTCTCGGATCCTCCCCCTTCACCCATCGTCACAGGACCATAACAGCTCCTCTTGAACCCTCCCTTTCCCCTGAAAGCGTTACGTATTTTGTGAAAGGTCCTCAAAGTTTCAAAATTTCTTAAAAGATTCGTTTGAAAAGTATAAACAAAAAATTAGTAAAAGGCGACATGCGTTCACAAAATAGAGTTTCGTAGCTTATATAATGTAGTAGATTTATAATAAAATATCCTATCCGATCCTATTGCGTCCTATCCAATTCTATGGTATCCTATCCGACATTATCATATCGTATCAGATGCGTTCCTATCATATCCAACCCTGTCCTTTCCGATCCTATTCAATTCTATCCAGCCCGATTCGATTCTATCCTATTCTATCCGATCTGGTCCGATTCGATCCACTTCTAATCGATCTTATCTGATTCTACTTGAATTCATTTGATATTATCCGATCCTATCCGATCCTATACGATCTTGCTTGACCCTATCCGATTTTATCTGATCCTATCTGATTCTATATTTTCCTATCCTGTTGTATCCAATTCTATCCGATCATATCATAATGTATCCGATATCATCCGATTCAATTTTATCCTATCGGTTGAGATAAAGCAGGACAGACAGACATCTGATCGGAACTAGAAGGGTTTCAGCCTGAGGCTACGAAACCCTTAAAATTATGCAAAATGTCATCTCATCCACGTTTTTCAAACTAAAAATTCAATATGAAAATTGCTGAATAATGACAACAATTATTGATAATTTGAATTCACTCAAAATATGTGTTTTAGATTATCAAAAGTATTCCCATTTTCTCATATTTCTCACTTGGACTTTCCAGTTTCCACAATTATTTTGAAAAACATTTTGAGAGCTGTTTCAATTAAAATGCGCTCATAATTCATATCTAGAAGATTTTCGATTTGAAAGCACTATTAGTTAATCTTTTTCTATTTCTGAAAATGTTTTTTTCTGGATATGTCTCCATTTCCAAAAAGTGTATATTTGCACATTCACTATGAATAATCACAAGGGGTCCTTCCAAATGGAAAGCTTTCTGAAATCGACCCCTATCTATTTTTCTTTATGCCAGAATTTTCTCATATTTAAAATAAAAGCCTTGATTGTTATATATTTCAGAACTGAAGATGTCATGGAGATCAATTATACCACATGAAAGAATTTATAGATTTATTTCAGCAGCCTACCATTCTCAAATTTGAAACGTATTTTTAGTTGGTTCAATTTCTATTTTGTAATTTTCATAATAAAAAGTCTTCGAATTTACAGTTGGCTACTTTCGAATTTTTCGAATGCTCATCCAGTCGCGTTTTATCCTAGTTGACACATAAGATCAATTATTTGAATAAAAAATCCGCACCGAAAAAGTGAAAGCAGCGAAAACAAGGCCGGCTTTAAATCAATTTGGCAAACCTGCTGTTAAGTGATTGACAAGTGCATTCATCATTCATACATTGTTATTTATCAATATGTGATGAAAGCCTCTGTTTCAGAAAAAGATTACATTAAGTAGGTGGTCACTTGATATGAGAGCGAAAGATTTATATGTGCAAATTAAAAATTTATAACGTAAGAGAAAAACATAAAATTCCACAGATACCGACGTACTGGCGATGGCAGTAAATAATTCATAATGTAACATATGAGGTGTCGGAAGGTGCTCGAGTTGGAGTAACTTACAGCTACCAAAGCTATTATTAACGTTATTCAATCATCTTTTGTAAGGCCCAAAGTCTTTTACAGGGCAGTTTCTTCATTAGTTCCCAGGAGCACTTGAGATATTGAAAAAAAATTATTTATTTATTCTATTTTATTTCATACTCATGGTGTAATCATGTAATGTGAAGCGTGAACTCATGCAATAGAGGGATATAAGAGAAAAAATGTATAAGTTTTAATAGGATACTATTTTAATTAGACTTCTATATAATAAAAAAATAATGTGTGTAGAATTTCAGTGGATTCCTGGATTTTTTTCTAAATTTATTCCTACTTTTTTCTATCGCGGTGGCCCTTAAAATTATAAAATAATTAAAATCCCTTGAAATTTTGAAAATCCTGTCAAATTAAAATTTCTTGATACTCTTTGGAATATTATAAAATCACTACAATTCTGTACAATCTATACTAAATCTATAAAAATAAATACACACACATATTTATACATATAAAAATCAGGCAATATATAAATGAAAAAATACGAAAAATAAATATATATATATATATAATATATCTATAAATCTACTATGAATTCACTTGAAAAACTTGTGAATTCCCCTGGAATCTTTTAATGTATCCTGGAATCTTATAGGTTCTATAAAATCCTTTCAAATCTTCTGAAATTCTTCAAAACCGCATACATTTTTTTTTAAATAGCTAAAAATTATTGACATTCTTGGAGATTTCTTAAAATTTTGCATATTTCTTCAAAATTCCTTAGAATCTTTTAAAATGTCCTTATATTTTGAAATATCCTCAAATATTTCAAATTTCGCCATATCTCTGAAAATACTTTGAAATATCAAAAATTTCTTCGAATATTTGAAACCCATTTAAGCACTTCAATTATTGTAAATGAATTCTTTAAAATCCATTAAAATATCATGAAATCCCTTAAAATTCATCAAAATACCTTATGGAGTGCTTTTCAAATCCTTTGATATTTTTCAAAACTTTGGAAATATGACCATATTCCTCAAAATTCTTTGAAATTCCTTTAAAAGATGTGTAACTTGTCTGAAATTCCTTGGAATATGCTGAAACATCCTAAAATCGTATAAATCCTATGAAATCCTCACAGAAAAAACTACGAATAAAATTTGTTGCAGGAAATTTTCTAGAGCGATAAAGTTTTGTTCAGCCAACTTCGCGTCTTTCAAAATACATGTGTTTGTCATAGAAAAACAAAAGAATGTTTAACCGATATTCGTCGGAAATCGATGCAAAAGTTGATCTTCTGTTTTTTATGTGCTTCCAAATCTTCTGAAATTCAAGGACATTCAGTTTGTGACCGCATGGAATTTTTTGTCGATACCTAAAAATTATTAAAATTTTTGGAGATTGCTTGAAATTTGTTTAATCTTTAGAAAATTCTTTGAAATCTTTTAAAATATCTGAAAATATGAAAAAAAGGTAATAATTGGAAATACCATGAAATATTTGAAAATCTATTTTTATCTTTGAAGTCCTTTGATCTTTGTGAAATTCTTCGAAATGTATGAAAATATTAAAAAATGCTTAGAATCTTTCATATTCATCGAAATCTCGTAAAAATTTATTAAAATATTTCATCCTCCATGAAGTTTCTTGGAAAAATTGAAAATACCCTAAAACCTTTCAAATCCTATAAAATCCTTCAAAATCCTTTGAAAGTTTAGGAAATTCTTCGCAATCGCATGCATTTTTTTAATCTCTTAAAATCCCTTGAAATCTGTGATAAAATATCAGATCCCTTAAATAATTCTTGGGAAATTCCCTGAACTTTAGAAAGATTTTAAAATGTTAAAAATCTTTTGAACCTTTTTGTACCCATTAAAAAATGAATGAAAGTACGAAATATGTTTTCTACAGAACTGGAAAATTTTTTGAATTCCTGCGCAATTTATCTTATTTAATTTTAGGAATCATTCAAGCAGAATGGGTATTTATTCACTGTTTGAGGCATATTTAGAAATTTTGAAAACTTTGATTTTGAGAATTTTGGAAAAATACATCTCTCTTAAGGGAACACTATCAATTTTTCTTGTAGTATCTATGACCGTTATTAGGATAATCAAATATTTTCAAACTTGCATTTTTGAAATATTGAAAAACCTTCATTTCAATGGAGAAAAATTGTAAATAAAAACTTTCAAAATTATTTTTATAGTTGGAAAAATGTCTGAACACATCCTCGGAAATTTGTCTGAAAATAGTCGGGTACTTTATAACCATAATGATCGAAATATTATTCGAATATATACTTGAAAAAATTTCCAATACATGTTTTGGTTTTAAGCAGTCCAACTATTTTTGGTAATATTTCTAAAAAATTGTTAACATTAAAAAAAAGCTAAACGTCCTAAAGTGGCCGCTTAATGAAGGGATTCTTCGGTTTCATTGGCGTATCTAATTTTCGCGAATGAGAGGACTGACTGGGAAGAAGACCATAAGGATCGCGTGCAAGCAAACAGTTAAGTTGTATGCATGCTACCGTGTTTCGCTATCACCGTCTTAATGTCCGAGCGAAACTTACAACCCTTTCTCGAAAGACTTAAAAAAAACTTCCCAATAGGGTGGTCTTTATCTACACACCTTCCGATAAGAACCAGACTCAATAACTCCTGGGGTCCAATTACAACGAGTATGGCGTTTAAGCCTTCGTTCCGGCGAATAATTCGTATTGGGCCCAATTGGCCCCGGGTCGAAAAGCCCATTTACTAGACCGTTACGCGATATGCCGCGATTGTAGTTCCTTCCTTTTCTCTCGTATGGCACTTTAATTATTACCTGCATTAACCCTCCTGATCCCGCTTAGGATGCTGCAGAGAATATATATAGTGCTTTGCCCGGCACTCGGGCAAGTTCATCGCGGGCGAAATTACCCGCACGAAGGAGGACAGAAGTCGCTAACGATTGGAAAATTGATACGTCAAGATTTCATCGTTCTTGGCTTAGAGTCTGCGCTATTCCTTTCCCGTTATTTAGACGCGTTCGAAAAGAAAAATTTTGTTACGTGTCAGATAAGAGCGTGTATTACACGTTTAATACTATGATAGGACATTTTTTTCACACCGCGATATTTTGACCCCTGTGCTCTTTCTAACGTTTCTCACGTGTGAGATTTTTATGTATGAGGTTAGATGGCTGTTAATAATCAATTACTGCTTGAAAATCATATGCTAATTTTCATTTGTTTTGATGTTGGTGCTTTTAAGAGGGAGGCTTGCATGATTGCTAGGTTCTTATCTTGCGAGGTACTGGGCTAGGGCTATTATTCAACATGGTGAAAAAAAAGTATAATTTCAAGGCTAGTTTTCGGTATTGAAACAGTCCTCCAGAAATATAGTCTCGAGTGGCTCTATTCTAATGCCACTTTATTTTGATGCCACTAAATGACGTTTTAGTACAACTTTTTTGGATCGAAACAGGACCCAAGTGAGAATTACATTTTTTCTGTTTCTCTTAAGCATGAAGTTGCAAGAAATTAAAACAATTGTCCTGTGCATTATTTTAGTTCGCTAGTACGTACCACTTTTAAAAATGAAGTTAGCAAAGTAAAAAAGCACGAACGATGGCTTCAAAAAAAGACGATTTTGTATTATAACAGGACGCTAAAAAAATGATGCTCAAATAAAATGGAACCAAAGTTTTTACAGTGAAGAGGGTAATTGCATTTTTTAGATAAAGCGACAGTAAATTGAAATGGCAGTTATGAATCACGTTTTCGGATGGTTGCCAAATTATAGTAATATAATATAAAATATGCCAGGATTTTGATAAGGATGTTTAATGATTATCTTACCTGAAATTTATATATAGCAAACTATAGCATAATATGCGCACGTGTGCCATTGCTCTATCATTTAGTATAACAGAATGAAATAACATGCATAAACAAGTTCAATAATAAAATTTATATTACTATTCACTAATAGTTTAATAAATCTCTCGAGAAGAAAAATTATTTGTCAAGCCAACTAAAGTCAGGGCCAAATTTCGAGGCCCATCACTCCTTTTGATTGAAAATCGCACAACAAAATTTCTGAATTGTCTAATAAAGAGCATCTAAGAGAGCGAAACCTTCAGAATTTAACGATATGACCACTTTTATCAACAACAAAAATTATTAATATTGAGAGGGCAAACATTAGGAAAAATCTGAAAAAAATTCACAGATTTTCTTTGAAGATGCTTCAATGCAATACATTCTTCAAAATTCTGAATGATTCAATAATTTACTTTTTACGGTGATTCATTCACAAAAACATTATGATGAGAACGAATGAAGATAGGCAGCCGTTTAAGGCTTCAAATGTGCAGTTTTGTGATACGGGTGCAGTGGAATAATTGAATTTATGATAAAATAATTCTTACGCAAGAATTATCATAATGAATATTTTTGACTTTAATCAGTGTGGGCGGGTGTCCAGCACAGCGTGAAAAGTGACAGAAAAAAGTAACCTTTCGATGACAATAGTAACGGAGTCGGCTTGCTTTTGGAGTTACTATTGTCATTGAAAGGGTACTTTTTTTTCTATTTCTTGTCCTGCTGTGTCGGACCACGCGCCAACACTAATTGAAGTCAGAAATATTCAAAACAATATTTATTGCGTAACAATGATTTTATCATAAATTTAATTATTGCACTGTACTCTCATCACAAAACTGCATGTTTTGTGCCATTGAACGGCTTTCTATCCTCATTCGTTCTCGAAATAAAGTATTTGTAAATAAATCCCCGTGAAAAGTAAATTATTGAATATTTCAGAATTCTGAAAATTTTATTGCATTAGAGGATGTTGAAAGAATATCTGTGAATTTTCTCAGATCCTTCGTAACGTCGCCCGCTTTCTGGGAACAGGTATAAAAGTGGAACTATTGACGAAAAATGTTTAGGTTAAAAGTGATCATATCGTTGAGTTCGAAAGACCTTAAGCTTTCGGATGCTTTTTATTAGACAATTCAGAGATTTTTTTGTGCAAGTTGCAATCTAAAGAAGTGAGGGGCCTCGACATTTGGCCTCGACTTTAGTTTAGCAATACACCTTCTCTAAAGGGGATATTGATTTTCTAGATGAGGCATTTAAATTGTTGTTTTAACAACATGAGTAGTTAAATCAACTTATGAAAGATTGCAAAAATGTTTGCTAATTAAATTTGTTAGCCAAACTACATTCTAATTTGTTTTTAATGCCATAAATGTTTATATAGAGCTTTCGTTTTTGAACCTTAACATGTTTAGGGACCGTTGAAAAATTATGTAACAGTTCATGGAGAGAGAGAATCAGAAATTCTTCTTTAATTATTTTGTGTATTTTTCGGAATTTTTTTGTTGGATTCCAGTCATTTCACATACACACTCTGTTGAAAGATGGGAAATTTTTAACGTACTAGGATTAGCAGGAAATTTTTTAGAAAATGTTGAAGTTTGTATTCAGTGAAAATATTTAAATCACACTGAGGTTAGACTATGCCTGTGCCTGAATTAGTAGAGCTTTTACCTTATATATTTTCCATTTTCCCCTCGTAATGGGTTTCTTTCCACTCATGCATAATCACTATGATACTGGAAATTACTTTCTTTTTCAGTCAACAAATATTTCTTCAGATTAAAGCAGTTTTTACTCCCTTTTCTTGCAGCTATACATGCCTGTGGAACAAATAGAGAATGTTTTAGAATACTTTGAATTACAAGGTGGTGTTAAAAATAGACTTTTCCTATATTGGCCTATGAATCACAATAGCCATGAAAATTATACTTATTTTAATTCGAAAATTTTTTCTTTGTATTTGAGTAGTCCCTATTCCTTGTTTAAGAAATTTACTACTGCTTCATAGGATCAGCAGAGAATGTTTTAGAAAATTTTGAATTTCATGGTGAAGTAAAAATCAGAACTTCTCCATATTAGCCTGTAAATCACTATGGCTCTGGAAATTACATTTTTTTGTATTCAAAATTTTCATAAAAAGTGTCCTGGCAAAGCTTAATACAAAGAATGAATAATGACGAATAAAATTCAAGTTTATATATGTTATAGGTAGAATATAAAATTCAAGCATTCCATAGAGTAAAGAATGCCTATACAGAAATGATTTATACGCATGTTCGATTTTAGATGAATTATTAAATAAATACGTACTTCAATAGAAAGGGGGTGCAATGGAATTTCAAAAATTACGAGTTAAGATCATTAAAAAAAAACGACTTTCCTTTTTTCCGTTATGTAAAGCTTCCACTGAACTTTGATCGAAGGGGCGTCTATTGTTTTCACGTATCTAAAGAAGACGAATTTGATTCTTCAAAGATTGGTTTCTAAGCCTAACCAGGTGAAACATTTCTTTCGATTTTAGTTCTCTCACTCCTTTTTTTCATCACGGAGAGTCATCCCCCATTCGCAAAAGTGGCGCAGTCACGCCACTGTCTCAAAAGCATACATGCGTCTAGTTTGTTTCGACAAAAGGTTCGATTTGAGCAGATGTCAGATTTACACCTTAGCATTTATAATCGTCGTTTCAAATGAAAAGGAAGCAGAATGAGTTTCGAAAATTCTTTCAAGTTCCACTCGTTGGGGCGTGTTATTTTACACACTGGGGATGAAAAGCAATCATTTTGTTTTTGACATACATAACGTCTTGCATCACTTTGAATTTAAGACACCTCCTTCATTTTCTCACAGTTATCACAGGGTGGCCCACTATACTGCAACACCAGGAATTTGTTAAGACCGGGAAAACCGGGAATTTTTACGTGGACCGGGGATTTTGTTTATTATTATTATTATTATTATTATACCATTAAGCCTTTTCCCTTCCGGGGTAGGCGTGACTTGTTCGGTTGGAAGGTAGTGAAATAGGTATATAGGTATGAGGTTGATCGGTATATGGGTATAGGGTGGATGGGTATGTAGGTGTTATTTATAGATGTTTTAGATTGATCTGGAGTTCTCGTGTTATTTATATAAATGACACGTTCACTCCGCAACACTGCTCCGACCCAGGTTGCTGATCAATCTCTCTAGCGATCACCCCAAATGAGGAGCCTCACAAAATTATTATGTATGGTTCCCCACTTGGGCCCATTAGAATCCAAGGTCTTTGTTTCAGGCATCATTCACTCTATTGTCACTCTGTTTATAAACTATTTGTCGCCACATATTTCTGTCCTGGCATACTACTCTAGCTTCATTCACGTCCATGCATTTTTTCATGCAGGCTCTTGTATTTCTATGGCTTCTTATGTCTCTTCGTATTAGTGTCTCATTCACAGATTCTAACCATTCTTTCGGCGGTCTACCTCTGGGCATTTTGCCATTTACTTTACCTTTATACACTTGCTTGGTCAGTCGTTCATCTTTCATTCTTTCAAGATGTCCGAACCACCTTAGCTGATTTCTTTCCCATATGTCAACTAGTGTCTCCCCTGTACCACATTCTTTGAGGATTGTCTCGTTTCGTACTTTGTCCATCAATGTTTTCCCGCATATTATGCGCAGAGGTTTCATGCCGATCGCGTTGATTTTACTCCTGTCCTTTTCTTGACAGGTCCATGTCTCGCTACCGTATAGTACAGTTGGTACGAAAATAGAGTTATGTATGGCCATTTTAGCTTTTTTTGATATGTTTTTATTTGTGAGGATGGACCTTGCTCTACCGATAACCTGCTTACCCTTATTTATGCGCCTATCTAATTCCCCATCTATTTTTCCGTCGTTAGTGAATAGACTACCTAGATATACGTAGTTTAATTTTCAATAAACAAGCTTAAAGTTTATAAAATAATGGTTAGTTTTCATTTCAACACTAGCTCACAATAAAACGTCCTTTTAGGTGGAAAATATCCGTAAAAATATTTATCGAGTAAAAGAAGCCAGTATATTACATTTTAGTTACAGACTGCATACTTTCTGCCCTATTCCCCTCTTTCCCCTTTTTTGAAGAATTATTTTTTCCTCTCTTTTTCAAGAAAGTTTTCCCCTTACTGACTTTTTCGCTCAAATGCAAAATGAATTAATAGAACCCGATGCAAAATCCAACTATTCCGTGAAAAAGTAATTTTCTTTGTTTAAAAATTAAACTAAATTTCTGGTAGGAAATTCATCTGTTTAGATAGTAAATTAATCTTTCATGATAGAAAAGTTACCTCTTTTGGTTGAAAATGAACATGTTCGTTAAAAATTCAAGTGCCGTCTGAAAAATTTATTTTTTTGGCTTGAAAATTAAACTATTCGGTCGAAAATTCAATTTTTCTTTCGAACATTCGTCTTTTTCGAATGAAAGTGCAACTGTTTGGTTGAGAATAAATTTTTTTTGATGAAAATTACACTATTTTGTTGAAAATTGATCTTTATTGGTTGAAAATGTTCTTGTTTGTTGAAATTGGTATTACAAAATTTGGTTAAATTAACCTTTTATTGTTCTTAATTTAGGCGTCTTCTAAAAAATTTTTCTTCTCGGCTTGAAAATTCAACTATTTGGTTGAAAATGTATTTGCTTATGGTTCAAGTTGAATTTTTAACTGAAAATTATAAATTGCTAACCAAAGATATGAATTTTCAACGAAAATTAAGCTTTTTAAACAAAAAATGACTTTTTAACAAAATTGTTGAATGTTCTACAAAGAAGAATCATTTTCATAAACAAACATGTAAATTCTCAAAGAAAAATGAGATGAACGATATTTCAACCAAAACAAATTTTAATCAACCAAAATAGACAAATTAAAAAAAAAGAGTGAATCCTCAACAACAAAATTAATTTTTGAAAAGTAGTTGAATCCTTCACCAAAAAGATGGATTTTCAACTAAATACTTCAATTTTTAACCCAAATAGAGAAATTCTCAACAAAACAGTTGAGTTCCCAACCAAAGAAAATGATTTTTTCAACCAAATTTTTGAATTTCTAACCAAAATCATGAATTTACAACGAAAAATATTATAATTTTCTATCACTCGAAAAATGTAGATTACTCCAAATTCAATATATGGGTAATTGTCAAATTGTACGCAAATTTTAGCACCTACAGTGGCAATCATATTATTATTAGGAATTAGATACTTCATAACGGAAATTGATTTTATCACATGTAAAAATTTTAAATCCAAAAGGGGCAGTTATGAAAATAAGAAATAATAATGAATCCATGCGCACGCGCACATAATCAGTCGTACGCTGTTCTGTTGTACCGTACGGTAATGATGCGAGAAAAATGTTAAACTTTAACCTTTTCTAATGTTTATAAAAAAATAATAGATTTCAATGATGAAAAGTCACCTACTTATGAAAGAAAACACCGCCAAGCAAGTAACGGAATGCTTTTTATAATTTTTTTTCACCCCGAAATTTGTTTTTAACGCACGTACGGGAATGACGTTTTTGTTGTTAAGATGCACTTTTCAGTTTTAATATCGGATTTACAAAAGAGGAAATTAATATTTTAAGCTCAATCTTATAAAATCTTGTGTTAATCGATACGCCTAATATTTTTGTATTTATTACTCAACTGTAACTACAATATTTTACTAGAAAAAAAGACGTACGGTAATGACGTCTGAAATGGCAAAAATTGAGGGACAGACTTCAAGGCTTTTACAATATTATTTATTTGACTTAAAAAATGGGCATACATTGAATATATGTTCACGTGAAATTTAAAAACTTGATACGTTAAGCGTTTTTCAAGTTACTGTCTAAAAAGAAGGAGAAAATCAGTTTATCCTTGTGCAAAGTGAGGTTGGGACGCCGTACGGTAATGACGTTTCGGGTGTTCTTGTATTAAATTAAAGTAAATAGGGACAGAAATGAAAAAAAAAGAACTGACCATTTTGTAGAGGATGATAATAAATGTTTATTATTATTAAAAAAAATCAGCACGAGTTTCTAAGTTAATGTTATATTACTGGGACTTTAAGTTTGCCTTCAATTTGACAATTACCCATATATATATTTTCTTTTGAAAATTCGACTTTGTAGGATGAAAATTCAATTATTCTGTTAAGAAGGTCATCTGAGCCAAGATTGAATTATAAGAAGAAGTTAGATCGAGATTCTTGAGATATAGCGTTCAGAACTCTTACAGACAACAAATGTCTGTTGCTCATGCGAGACGCGTCCAAAATGTGAGAATGTTCTAAATTACGACGTTTCTCCGTGCCTCTCCACATATTCACCGTTTGCAACAAGAGATGCTCGGTAAGTTTATACCGTGCCAAGAAATGGTCAAACTTTTTTATTTTCTGTTCTGATTACAAATTCTATATAGTCCTTCCATCGTAACTTTTATCCTTATTGACTCCAGAGATACCTTCTTCATTCGAAACGACCCCTATCTCCATCATTTTGAAGTGTTTTTAATGTTTAACGTTTTATAATTATAGCATTATTCAACGGAGAAGTCACTTTGCTTCTGATTACGCTGATCTTAATGGCCATTCCCATGGAAACTGCGCGGTTAACTTACTTTTAATGGTAGCTGTTCTCGAAACGACTACTCCGTTTTATTTTTAACAATTCATGTTGCCTTTTTAATAGGTACTTTTTCGTTTCAGGTGAAAGAGCCCACATTTTATTCGCTTTTTTGGTCCTTATTTATCACTGTGAACCAAATTTTACTTTTCGTTAATTTAACTTTTTATGTGTTGACACTATTGGAACCATCTTTTTTTTATTGTTTTAGTGACCAGAGTAGTTTTTCATTTGAGAGTGTTCAGAGTGATAAAAAACTACGCAAAGAATTATGAGTCTTAGAATAGAGTAAAAAAAGGAAATAAGATATATAAAAGGAATGCGGAAATGCAGGAGAAAAGTAAAAAAGAAACGCAGGAGTGCAGGAAAAAAGTGAGAAGTAACTCAGGAGTGCAGAAGAAAATGAAAAAAGGAACGCGGAAATGCTGGGGAAAAGTGAAAAAGGAACGCAGGAGTGCAGGATAGAAGTAAAAAAAGGACCACCGAAATGCAGGGGAAAACTAAAAAGGGAACGTATAGGATCACTGCAGGAGAAAAGGAAAAAAAGAAACGCAGGGGTGCGGGAGAAAATCAAAAAAGGAAGGCAAAAGAAAAGGAGAAAAGGAAAGCGGGAAAATTAAAAACTTAAGAAGACAGGAATGCATCTGTATAGTTAAAGAGGAACGTTGGAATGAAGAAGAAAAGTAAAAAGGAAATGCCAGAAATGCAATAGACAATTAAAAAACGAACACAGGAGTGCAGGAGAAAAGTAAACAAAAAACGCTAGAATGTAGACAAAAAGTGAAAAAATATGCGACGGTGTATAAGGATAGAAAAGGGGTGGTTATGTCACATAATGGATGGAGTGGACATTGGACAATCTGATGGAGTATATTTCGAGGAGGCCATTAGATGGTAAGTGCGAGTTGATATGATGAAAGGGTATATGGGACATGGTTTATTCGAGGGGAATAGGGTGAAATTGCTAAGAGAAGTGGAGTATATATGATGTGGAGGGGGAGGGCTAATTTTAAGAGCTTTGAAAAGGATTCAAGGGCTTCAGTGATGAGGGGAGGTGACGAGATTAGGTGATTAGTACGAGGGGAGTGCTTCTAGGGGGAAAAGGGAATTAAGGATCTGTACATGAAGAATAATTAAAAGTATAAGACACTAATATGAGAAACAGAAAAAAATGAACCAGAGAGTGAAAGTTTCTCTCCTCAGTGAAGAGGAAAGATCTTTTCTCCTTTTAATAATTTGTTTTCTCTATTTCCAAAAAAGCAGAATCCCCATAATCCAGTGGGATGCAATCGTTGGTCGATCTGATCCCACGTCCTGATTTTTTTGTCAGTCTTCCGAATCTGGAGTCTTAAAATTTGCACAAGGTCACGCACAAGATCCCCGAGAAAGGAGACGACCTAGTGACTTTCCGGTGTGCGTTTACCCAAACGAGGAACCAAGCGTGACATTACCACCATTATCACAAGTACGTAAGTCGTAAGACTTATGTTAGGTATTGTAGGTAAGTGCAAATATATAGACACGGAAGTAGGTGAAACGAAGCGAAAAATATTGACCTTGAGTACCCAGGTATTCGAAACATCACCAGAACCAGATAAAGTGAATTTGACTTGCGCAATTACCAATCCGGATATTGCTCTATCTATACTACCATCATATAGTAATCAGTCCACTCACATGGTGACCCACTAAAAATTAGCATTGACTTTGAATGGTACTAGCGCCATCCAGAATGAATATACAAATTTTTTTAACGGTTAAAAATCTTATTGAATTATGTGTTAAAAGAGTCTCAGTTGAAGTAATTCAGCTTTGTTGGTATTATATTATCACCTGAAAAGGACAGAAATGACATTCCGATTCTTAGAGAATTTTTTACTTTAACTTAAACTCTTGGCTTTACAAATGATCTTGAAATTTCGATTAGAAGTATCAGCATGAACTATTATTGTTCACATATTGTAAATATTTTTCGAAATATAATAATTATTGTATCACCAATAGCAAAAATATTGATTGAGACATTTTTTATATATATCATTACGTCACTTTTTTAAATAGGATTACCGCACCATTCCAACGAAGTTTAAAAAATATTATCATCTATTATTCTGGATGGCGCTATAACACTGAAAAATGGTTTAACTGTCCCAGCTGAACGTTTAGCTGGATTTCGTCTTCTAAGAAAGTATATAGATTTGTTACCTTAATATCCAGCTGTTTTAGCTAAATTTTGCCACATAGAAAATTTGAAGATAGACAAGTTTAGTTGAAACAGCTTGATATTTAGGTAACACAGCACAGAAAAAACAGAAGTGAATTTTTCATGCTGGTAATTTTCAAGTAGATAAAGTTGAATTTTTTCGCATCGAAACAAAACAAGAGTCAATAGAGTTGACATGGTAACAATTTCCTATGTGGTGGGTAAATATTAACACGTAAAGTTAATTTTCGTTGCAGATGAAGATTACTCTGAAATCGCTGCAAAGATTAAATACCGTTTTTTGTGTGAGTTTAGATTGCTTAGAAGACACTTAGAACACAAAATCCACCGAAACCATTTTTTCAGTGCATATTGCAAAGTCAAGGTTCATTTTTAATAGGTCACCCGCCTAATGGACCAATACTATCCGTCGGTAGCGTACCTGGACAATAAATTTTCATCGACTGAATCAGAATTACGTAAGGCAATTAGTATTAAGTGTAGTCTACGTGCTCTGGTCTTTTAATCGTAATGTGGGCGTTCTTATGCGGAACTCGAGTAACTCTGCAATTTGCAGTTGTGTACCTATAGAGTTTAAGATACCAGAAATATAAAAAAAAATTGATTCATGTCATTCGTTAATCCTGTCTCCGCGAAAAGAATACTCCTTCAGGATGACAGGATTGTAAGAAAAGATTTGTGGGCGATGATTGAGAGATTCGTATTCGTATAGAATAAAAACCACTGGAACAATCTGAGCCATAAAACGGGCATTATTATGGTTAATAAACAGATTGTAACTGGCATTGTACTCAAGCATTATTGGTCGTTAGGAAAATTGTTAAAATTACACAGGCGGATTTAATCTGACATTGTATTGAATCTGGAGTGATACCTTTAACAATATTCTTAAAGTAGGTTGTATCATTGTCTTTCCATATAATTTATTGGTTAATTAAATCTATAAATATCTGAAATGAATTTCTTGATCATAAATAGGAGTATTTAGTACATAAGTGTTTTCTCATGAAACCAAGGAGGAAATTCCTTTCGCATAGAATGTACAAAAGTCCAATTAAAATACTTGGCTGATGTATCTAGAAATATAATACTCTGATCGAAATCAGAGACGAAATATTAAAACTGTTCTTGGTTTTAATTTGACCATATTATGCAACAAGGGACCGCCACGAACGCTCTATAATTTAAGGTCGTGATTCTTTTGTTGGTATGAGACTTTCCGGTTTTCTTACGACAAAATTGTGTGGCGCTTAAATTCGTATTACGAAAGGTTAAATTAATCTATCTCAATGAGTCTCTTTATAAATCAGATTCTTATCTATTTTCTTAGACTTCAATTGTCTAACGTCTAAATTTTTATAATTGACTGATTTCATATGAAATTGGACAATATCTGACCCTGCTGATGTCAGGAAATGATTCAGGGCTCAAATATATATATATATATATATATTGTTTTCAAAGGCAAAATATAAGTCAAAAACAACACTAAAAACAATTTTTACGAACTTAGAGCTACTTGTATATTTAGGTGAATTATCAAAAAATAATATTGACTCCGTAAGAAAATCGGCTAATTAGGGAAAGAAAAAGCTCAAATTTGAGTGTATTTGGTCCAAAGAAACCAGAAGACAATAACATCAAGCGAGACAAAAACCATTCTCAATTGAATGTTTTATCTCAAGAATTTTAAAAAACTTTTAAGTTCAATAAATAATCATGTTTGATAATATAATAATATAAATATGTGATAATACTTATGATCTACTCGATAGGCTGTACTCAAATAAAAACGTACGGCAAAGATAATTTTCTCAAATAAGCAGTTTGACTTATTAGCCCTTTTTCCATCAACGGTCTCAATTTGTATATTGGGAACAAATTAAAACCATTTAATTTTATATGCAACAGCTTGTAGTGTAATCTTCATTTTTTTCAAATCTCCTACAGAAACTTGATTTTTTTTATAAATTACCAAAATGGCGTACATTCATCGAAAAATCTAAACAACATGAGTTTTCCCAAAAAGGCTGCCATTGTTTGTTCTTAAAATTTAAAAGATCTCTTCAAAATTTCTAACTATGCACGCATACCTATAAAATAGAACATAATTTTAACCGATTGAAGTATCCATCAAATATAATTTGTTTTGAGGAATTTGAAACTTCGGTAATTAACAATTTGGGGGATTTACTAATTTCGTGAATTTAGGATTTTGATCATTCGGCTTTTAAAACTTTGGTAATTATGCAATTTCAGGAATTTAATAATTTCGTTAATTGGGCATTTCTGAATATTCAAGGAATTCCGAGAATTCAGGTAATTCAGGAAATTCAAAATATTCAAGGATTTCAGGGAATTTAGAGGAATGAAAGATTTCAGAGTGCCTAGGAATGCAGACATTTTCAGAAATTCAAATAATGTAACCAATTTAGAATATTCGAGAAATTCTATGAATATTAAATATTCAAAAAATTCGGGATATTTAAGGATTTCCGGGATTTCAGAGCGTTGATAAATGTAGGTCATTCCAGGAATTCATTAATGTTCAGGTATTGAGAGAATTCAAGGATTTCAGGGATTTCAGGTTGATTAGGTAATTCAGAGTGTTTCAGGAATTCAGAATATTCAAAGATTTCAGGGAATTCAGAGAAGATACAAAATTTTAAATTTTAAATGCTGTAATTTTGTAACATGAAGGCTATAAAGTTGATATTTATACCAATATTCCTTAGCAACTCAAATGAAAAATTTCATTTTTAAAAGCTCTAAATTAGAAACAAGTCCATTTTTATGTTGTTAAGTTGAATATTTTTCAGTTTCGAATACTTAGTAGTAGAATTATTTAAATTATTTAATCCAATAATAAAAATGTCCCTTTTTTATAGCCTTCAAGTCTTTGAGAGTGTAAAATGATAATTATTCCTTATTTATAGGTTCTTCATGATCGAAAGACTTTGGATTGACATTTATAATCAATTATTGGAAAATTTTATATTCAAAATATGATTACATTTTAATGTTTATTTAGGAATTTGTAGACATTTGTGGTTATTCGATACATGCTTTCAATGAGAGATATTCAGCATGACTTACACTTTTTAAGTTTACAGTTTTAAAGGATTCAAAGAGGGTAGTGCCACTCAGCTTTTATGATATTTTAAATCATTTGAATTGAAAATTTTCAAATTAAAAAATGATAATTGTAGTAGATTTTAGTAATTTAGTTATTTTCACTGAGGCTAATATCAGAAGTCAAAAATTTTAAGTGATGAAAACATGGAAAACTTATTGCCTACCAAAGAAAGTTAAAAAATCATAGCAAGTAAAACGTCAAATATATTTATTTCAAAATTATTAGCATCCAATTAATATTATTCCAATGTTTGTAAAATCATAAACATTTAAAATTAATCGCTATGAATGTTAAATAATATAAATGGGACAATATTATTTTTTTCAACTCTTTTCTATTTTATTTTTTTATTTTTAAACTTTCAATGATGAAGCCAATCAATTTAAAAAACAGAAATAAAAAACAAAAGCCTCAATCTGCGAACTAATTGCATGCTGCGAACGGAATGTATTAACTGCTAACATTTGTAGATTATTATTATTAATTAATAACGTTTATCATTAATGTAAAAGTTCAAGGCTGGAAATAAAAAAAAAAGTAGAGCTAAATTTGCATCTGCAGGTAAAATTACTTTAAAGGAGACAAAAAGAGTAGGGAGAGAAAACGCGAGTAACAATATAACGGAAATTGTTCCTAATACGTTGACACCCATGCACATTATTACCGGGATGACTCCCACTGCCTTTTCTCGTACATGGCCTTTATACTTATTCTTATAAGAATAGCCCATTGAAAGCAAAACTCCGAAATCCTGTTGTCGAAACGAGCTATTGTGCACTGTAACGAACGTCGTTACATCGTTGGCTACCGTAGCACGTGACAAAATAACGCATTACACCTTTTCTTAAACATTTCATTGTTTTCTGCTTTCGTAAAGTGAAATCATGTTAATTTCAATATTTTCTGCTGTTTGAAGCTTGTTATAGAACAAACTGTTAATTACCAGTTATTATGGACGTAAAGGAAGCCATAATTGTATGCCAGGAGTCAGCACTTTTTAGTAACTTAGTTACTTTTTTGATCCACGGTTACTGAAAAGTTACTTATTTTATGACAAGGTTACTTTTGGTTACATTTTTTGCCCGAAATAACGAAATGAATGAATTCATTAATCGTATTATTTAAAAACTTGTGAAAAATGTAAAAATGAACAATTTTTCAGTAATCGTGGCACTTTAGAGCCGGGAAAATTAGGGGAAAACAATAAAATAATAATTTGTTCGCATCTCAGATATATAAAGAGGGCTATCAATTGAATTGTTTTGAATCCTGATCAAAATCGCAATTTAGCTAAAATTGCTAGTTTTCAAATTGAAATTTGAATCTTTTTTGTTGAAATTTCAGTTTGAAATTCGTCTTTTTTGGTATGAAATTAATCTTCTTGATTGAAAATCACCCTTTTGTTTTGAAATACGTACTTTGATTTGAAAATTCATCTTTTTGGTTAAAAATGTACTTATTTTGTTGAAAATTCGTCTTTTTCAGTTGAAGATTCCCCTGTTTCGATAGAAATTTCAACTATTTAGTTGACAGATTTTTCTTTGCCGGAAATCTATATTTGCTGGTTGGAAATTCAACTGTTTTATGAAAATTATAGTGTTTTTGGCTTAAAAACTCAACCATTTGGTTAAAAAATAACCTATTTTGTCGAAAAATCGTATTTTTTAAATGAATTCCACTGTTTTTAAAATTAAATTGAAATATTTTTCGGTTACCGTATCAACTAATATAATTTTTTTTTTAATTCATCTTTTTTAGCCAGAAAAATTCAACTATTTTGTTCGAAAATTCTTCTTTTTGGGCAAAAATTCAATTATTCTAGTTGAAGATTCATCATTTTGTTTACAAATTCACATTTCTGATTTACAATTCCACTATTCCAGTTAAATATTCACAATTTTATTTAAAAATTCATCACTTCATTCAAAAATGAAACAATTTTTTGTTTAAGTTACTTTTCTTTGCTGAAAGTAATTTTTTTACTGAAAATTTAACTTGTGCCAATTGAAAAATAATATATATTTGAAGTTGAAAATCCATCACTTTGGTAAAACATTAATTTTTTTTTACTTGAAAATGAATTATTTAAGATTAATCTTGAAATTAGAGTTGGAAATGAAGTTCAAAGTTAAATCCATATTTTATTAGTTGAAAATTCAACTGTTTTGTACAAATTGGTCCTTTTTGGCTTGTAAACTCAACAATTTGGTTGAAAAATAACCTATTTTGTTGGCAAATCGTCTATTTCAAGTGAACTTCACTGTTTTTTATATTAAATTAAAATCTTTTTTGGTTACCGTATCAACTATTAAATTAACTAAAAAAGATGTATTATTCATCTTTTATTAGCTAAAAAAGATATTTTTTTAAATTTTCTTTTTATTTTCTTCTCATTATTTTCTTTATTCATCTTTTTTAGTCAGAAAAATTCAACCTTTTTGTTGAAAGTTCAACTACTTTCTTAAACATACATTTGTTTTGTTGAAGATTCATAATTTTGGTGGAAAGTTCTTGTTGATAAATTATTCTTTTTGAATAGAAATTCAAGTATTCCCGTTAAATATTTATAATTTCAGTTGAAAATTCACCTTTTAGGTTGGAAATAAAATTACTTGGCTGAAAGTTAAACTCTTTTGTTACAATTTGTTTGTTTGTTGAAGATAAGTCTTTTTAATTAAAAATTCATTTCTTTGGTTGAAAAATGAACTATTTCATTGAAAACTTGTTTTTACTTTGGATGGTTTTCGGTTGAAAATTATTTTTTTTTTCACCTGAAAATGTAACTATTATTCCAGTCGAATATTTCATACTTTTAGCTTCGGTTGAAAACTAATTTTTTCACTAAAAATCTAATTATTGAATTTTTGGTTGAAAAATTATATTTTTTAGTTGAAAATTCGAATTTTTGGTAGAAATGAGTCTTCTTGGTTAAAAATTCATCTTTTTGGCCAATTTTATTTGAAAATTCATTACTTTTTTTGAAAATGTAACTATTTTTTTAAAAGTTAATTTCTTTTGCTGAAGGTTTTTTGCTTGTTAATTAATTGACTTTACTGGAAAAATGTTTGAAAAAATGTTACTATTCGATTTTTGGTTGAAAATTGATTTTTCTGGTTGAAAATTGATATATTTTGTTCAAAATTAATTTTTTGCTATAGAAAATTAATTCCTGATTAAAAATTCATCGTTTTTGATTGAACATGCAACTGCTTGGTGGAAGAATAATCTATTTTGGTTGAAGATTTTGCCAGTCTTTTGATAATTCATCTTTTTAGGTCTAAATCAACTGTTTTTTCATTAAAAATTTTTTTTGAATTAACAATACATTTTTCTTGAGAATTAATTTTGCAATTAGTTGAAGAAGCAACTACTTACTTGTTTACTACTTACTTGTTAGTTTAAAGTTAAACTATTCAGTAACAAAAATTTGTTTGAAGATTCATTGTTTTATTTGGCAAAATTTTACTATTTGATTATAAATAAATGTTTTTGTCAAAAATTAATATTTTCGGGTTGCAAATTTCGCTTTTATGTAGAAAAGTCGTATTTTTGCTTGAGGACTCCACAATTTGGTAGAAGATTAAACTATTTGGTTGCAAATTAACTTTCTTGCTGGAAATTCATAATTTTTGTTGACATTAAACTACTATGGTACAAAATTAATCCCGTTAGTGTAAAATTGAACTATTTTTTTTTAAATTTAACAATTCGATCAATTCGTTTTTTTTTTGGGTAAAAAATAAATTTTTTACCTAAAAATGTAGCTACTTCATTTTTGCTGGAGAACTATTTCATTATAAGTTGAAGATTCAACTATTTCATTGAAAATATATCTTTCCAGATTTTTTAGCTTTTTGACTTGAAAACTTAAATATTTGTTCAAAATTCATCTGTTAGAGTAGATAATTAATTTCGTTTGTTATACATCAAAATTCAACATTTTCACTTATAAATTAAAAAAAAATGTTAAATAGAATAATTAAAATTGTAACTCTCTATTCCTTTTTTAAACAATCCAGTTTTAAATTGTAGTGCTGGATATTTGACATATAATTTCTCATTTTTAATAAACAGTCAGATATTGATAAATATTTTTTTTTTAATTTGACTGAGTTAAAAGCGGAACATTTTAGACTGAAACTATATTTTAATAGGTTTTGGAATTGAATAAGAACGTTTCCTTATAAATATATTAATTTTAAATAATTTAAAAAATAAAAACTAGTTTATAAGGTTTTAATCAGAGTTTTACATATTGAGACTTTTGAATTGAAACAGTTCAATTTTCTTCGTTAAAATCTGTAAATAGTTTAAATTTTAACAGATTCAGAATGGTCTTGTAAAATCAATTATTCTTAAATTTTTAACACTCGAACAGCAGTTCAGTTTTAAAAATCACGACTTAATTTATATTTACAGTTGATTAACTCAAAACGTTTCTTATCCAACAATTTAACATTCAAATACTTTTAAATTTGTATTGCTTGAGTCTTCATAACTGTATATAAAAAAGTTAAAATCAAACTTCCTTTAATTTGCAGAAAATTTGCAAGAAATTTGTCCGCTTGGACATGTCGTATTGTTTGCGGCTTCTGGTTCGATCACCGGAGTTAAGCAGTGCTTGGCTCGGTTATACTCGGACTGGAGCCCTTGTACTAGATGGCAGCTTTTACTCTTAGTGTCTCTTCGGGCTCATTTGTAGATTGTCTATAAATTACTGTACTAATATTAATGTAAAAAAATGTTATTTGGATTTTCCGCCAAATAGCTTAATTTTCAAGGCAAAAAGACGAATTTTTTGGATGAAAGTTTAATGCTCAACCCAATAAGTTCAATTGACGACAATAAAATTAATATCCAGCCAAAAGCGATGAATTTTCAACCAAAAGACAAACTTTCAACAAAGTACATTCATTTTTCAAAATAGTTGAATTCCCAACCAAATAGATGAATTTTTAACAAACAAGAATGATTTTCTACCCAATAGAAGAATTCTGAACAAAACAGTTGAGTTGACAAGTCCAAAAGTCGAATATTTGATAAAAGAGTTGATTTTTTAACTGGAAAGGTAGAATTTTCAACAAGAAAGTCAATTTTAAGTTAAGTCAGATAAATTTTCAACCAAATAGTTCATTTTCCCAATAAAAAGATCAATTTCTCAACACAAAATGGATTCGTTATTTGTTAAAAAAATATAATATTTCAATGAAAATGTTCCATACAACCAAATAGATAAATTTCTAACAAACAAGATGAATTTCATACCTAAATACACGAGTTACCAACAAAATAGTTGAGGTTTCAAGCGAAAAATTTGAATATTCTAGAAAAAAGTTGACATCTAAACAGGAAAATAAGAATTTTCAATGAAATTGTGGGGTTTTCATCTAAAAAAGAAGAATTTTCAATAAAAAATTATATTTTTTAACCAATTAAATTCAACTTAAAAAAACGAATTTTTATCAATAGTTGAATTCTCAACTAAAATGATGAAGTTTAATAAGCAAGATTATTTTTTCACCCAAAAAGATGAATTTTCAACAAAGTAAATAAATGTTCTACCAAATAGTTGAATTTTCCACTTGCAAAGGAAAATTTTTCAACCAAAACTTAAATAGCCACAATTTGAGAGAAAAAAATTGATTTCGAACAAAAGAAAACGAATTTAACAAAAAAATGTTAAATTTTTTCAAATAAACAGTTGACTTTTCAACTCGAAAATATGAATTTTCAAGAAAAATTGAAATCTTTGACCAGTTAATTAAATTTTCAACTAAAATTATGTATCTTCAACTTAAAAAAGAAATAAATTTGTTACAAGGCGGTTTGATTTTTAACCATGTAATTGCATTTACAACCAAATACGATGATTTATCGCCCAGAAATTTGATTATATAAAAAAGCAGATGATTAAAAAAAAGATAAATTGCCACCAAAATACATGAATTTGTAACTAAATTATTGACTTTTCAACTATTAAAATGAATTTTCAAGCAAAAATGAAACAGGTAAATTTTCAGGCAAAAATATTAAATTTCAATCAAAATTTGAAACGAATTTTCAACAAAAGAGATGACTTATTAGAAAAATAGTTTCATTTTCAACAGAATAATTGAATTTTCAACCAAACATGATAATTTGTAACCAAACAAGATGAATTCTGAACCAAAAATATAATGATGGATTTTTGTTGCGTTTTTATCAATTTATGTAATTTTTTTTTTAATTACAAGTAATAAGTCAAGTTTTCTATCCTAAAAACCTTTAATTTTGTGTGTCAGAAGGAGGTTTACACTTCAAATTCGAATTAGTCAAAAGTGACTGATTCCAAGTAAATTTTGACTGATTCAAATCATGCGGATTCGACGTTTGACAAATCTATCATAAGTAAACCAAAAAAAATTAATTTCATGACACTACATTATACTTGTATCGTAAAGAGGAGTCGAATTGTAACCTTAATGTAAATCCCTCACAGGAGTCCATTAAATGGAAGAACCACCCAGTATTAGCCTACAGTGCCTACACCGAGGGTATGATATCCGTTCTTAAAGTCACCCTTCAGGAGAACTCATCTATCGATGAGTTGAAAGATAAACTCACGGAAACAATTACTCTGATTGCGAAAGGGGTTGGGTTGACTAAAATACAATATATATGGGAATTAAGAAAGAAACCCTGGTACGATGATGAAAGTTCCTATCTTTCCCGCAAGTTAAAGAGGGTATTGTTAACTTAAAGTTTACTTGTTCGAATTGTACAAGAAACAATTCAATAACTATTTGAAATAGTACTGTTGAACATGTAAACTGTATGAATAACTAAATTTCATAGTAAGCAAAGAATTGTGAATTTGATTTCCGCAAGTGAGTTCGATCTCCTTTTTCGCATTGCAATAAGCAGTGCCCGAGATTGTTAGCCTTACTATTTGGAATTGTAAGTAAGCTCAGTGGCATAACTACTATCGGCGCAAAAATTATAGGCATCTGCCTTTGAAGCTTAACAGCTCAGCCACAAAAAAGGTTGGATTATTATTATTATTATACCATTAAGCCATTTCCCTTTCGGGGTAGGCGTGACTTGCTCGGTTGGAAAGTAGTTTGGGATAGGTATATAGGTGTAAAGTCGGTCGTTATATGGTATAAGGTAGATAGGTATATAGGTATATATGTGTCAGGTATAGATATTTTAGATTGATCTGCAGTTTTCGTGTTATTTATTCAAATGACACGTACACTCCGCAACACTGCTCCGACCCAGGTTGCTGATCAATCTCTCTAGCGATCACCCCAAGTGAGGAGCCTCACAAAATTGTTATGTATGGTTCCCCACTTGGGCCCATTAGTATCCAAGGTCTTTGTTTCAGGCATCATTCACTCTATTGTCACTCTGTTTATAAACTATTTGTCGCCACACTTTTCTGTCCTGGCATACTACTCTAGCTTCCTTTACGTCCATGCATTTCTTCATGCAAGCTCTTCTGTTCCTATGACTTCTTATGTCTCTTCGGATTAATGTCTCATTTACAGATTCTAACCATTCTTTCGGCGGTCTACCTCTGGGCATTCTGCCATTTACTTTACCTTTATATACTTGCCTCGTCAGTCGTTCATCTTTCATTCTTTCAAGATGTCCGAACCATCTTAACTGATTTCTTTCCCATATGTAACTAGCGTCTCTCCTGTACCACATTCTTTGAGGATTATCTCGTTTCAGACTTTGTCCATCAGTGTTTTTCCGCATATTATGCGCAGAGGTTTCATGCCGATCGCGTTGATTTTACTCCTGTCCTTT
Source organism: Andricus quercusramuli (assembly GCA_932178445.1). Lineage (NCBI taxonomy): Eukaryota > Metazoa > Arthropoda > Insecta > Hymenoptera > Cynipidae > Andricus > Andricus quercusramuli. The sequence continues at coordinate 476,347 of CAKNXH010001142.1, read as the reverse complement.
TCTTGACAGGTCCATGCCTCGCTACCGTATAGTACAGTTGGTACAAATATGGAATTATGTAGGGCCATTTTAGCTTTTTTTGATATGTTTTTATTTGTGAGGATGGACCCTGCTCTACCGATAACCTGCTTACCCTTATTTATGCGCACATCTAATTCCCCATCTATTTTTCCGTCGCTAGTGAACAGACTACCTAGATATACGTACTTGTCAACTTGTTCTAATCTCACATCATTTAGGACAATGTTGCATATTGTTTTCTCACTTTTTCCCTCAAACACCATGACTTTCGTTTTATTCACGTTAATTTTGAGGTCCATGTTCTTCATGCTTGTATTAAGTTTATTCAACATTCTTTGCAAGTCTTCGACTGATTCTGCCATAACAATCTTGTCATCTGCGAAAGCCAACCCACGTACTTTGACGGTTTCGAGACCTTTACCTTTTTCGTCGAAGAGGGCAGTTCTTAGACACTTATCCATGAATATGATAAATAGCCACGAGGACATAACGCATCCTTGTTTCACGCCTTGCATAATATCGAACCAGTCACTCAGTTTCCCATTTACCCTTACACTTGCTTTACTACCCGTATATATTGTTTTTATTGCTTGTAGGAGCCCTCCATTCACTCCATACTCTTTAAGGACTTCCCACAGTTCACTTCTATTTACCGTGTCGAATGCTTTTTCTAGGTCAATAAATGCACAGAAAACTTTCTTTCCTACTCTCAAGCTTTTTTCTGTGATCTGTCTCAGGCTGAATATCTGATCTGTACATGATCTTCCTGGCATAAATCCACTTTGGACTTCCCATATCTTCTCTTCTGTAATTTCCATTACCCTACGAATAAGTATTTTTGAGTATATTTTACTTACGGTACTTAGTAGGCTGATACCTCTGTAATTACTGCAGTTGTTTTTATCTCCCTTTTTATATATTGGTACAATAATCGCCTTTCTCCAATCGTCTGGGACTTCTCCTGTCTCGAAACATAAATTTATCAATTCGCACAACCTGTGAGGTATGTACTCGCCACCGTATTTAAGCATTTCAGCGCTAATACTGTCTATACCAGCAGCCTTACCGTTTTTCAAGTTCTTAATTATATCTCTGACCTCAGTGACACTGACTTTTTCAATAAGTAAATAGTCATTTGAAAGCTGCAAGTGTTCCACGTAAATGAGCCCGAAGACGTTAATGTAAAAAAATTTTTGTGCTTTGCAGACTGAAAAATGTGAAAAAAGTAAGGAATTTTGGGCACATTTAAGAAGAGTCAACTTTAGAGCATTATTTCTTATACAGGCAGTAATGGAAAAAATTTGCAAAAATTCATGAATATGAGGAAAACCTTTGTGAACAAATCGCAGTTGACAAATTTGAGAAAGAATGGAAATTGTTGTTAAAAATTGCAAAAATGTACAACTATACTATCTCCGGTTCTAATAAAGATATGAAAGCGATTCAAACTGCAAACTGTAACGGATAGGCTCTGTAATTATTTACAATCTTCCGGAAGCGTGTGACTGTTGTATTTTTGGTGAAAATCGCGATATTTGTAGACATTTTTTTTGTCTATCCGTTACAGTTTGCAGTTTGAATCGCTTTCATATCTTTATTAAAACCGGAGATAGTATAGTTATACATTTTTGCAATTTTTAACAACAATTTTCATTATTTCTCAAATTCGTCAACTGCGATTTGTTCACAAAGGTTTTCCTTATATTCATGAATTTTTGCAAATTTTTTCCATTACCCCTTGTATGAGAAATAATGCTCTAAAGTTGACTCTTCTTAAATGTGCCCAAAATTCCTTACTTTTTTTCACATTTTTCAGTCTGCAAAGCACAAATTTTTTTTTTACATAAACGTCTTCGGGCTCATTCACGTGGAACACTTGCAGCTTTCAAATGACTATTAACTTATTATTCTAGCATTTTTTGTGGCTGAGCTGTTAAGCTTCAAAGGCAGATGCCTATAATTTTTGCGCCGATAGTAGAAACGTGTAGGCCCCCTCCGCAAAATTTGTTAGGAGGTCCGTTTGAAATTAAAAAAGAAGCACGACCTATAACTTGCTTATCAGTGAAACAACAGATTTTCGCTTCTCAATGTCCATTGACATTTTACAAAAAGAAATAAATTGTGGGAAACTATTTTATAATGTTCTCTCTTTTATCATAGTATGAGTTGAGATAATCATTATGAATAAACATAGTGAATACCTCTACTTTATACTTCAATACTGTTTTTTTTGTTTTGTACAAAATTTTCAGAATTTGAAAATATTCTGAAGAATTATATTAAAAAAATACTTTTTTTACATTATTTCTACTATGGAATTTTCTGCTTATGATATTTTAAATTTTTTATAGCACAAAACATGATTAGGATCGTACTTAATTAAGGCCATGTGACGAGTGGGTCACGTGACCGGATTCCTACCTTACCGACACTATTTTTAAATTGTCAACTTATTTTCACACGAATAGCCACATCAAGTTGAAAAATTGGGTTAATGAATGAGAAACACTAAAAAAGGCGGCTGTGGTCCTAAATTGTGATAATAATTAAAACAGTTTTTTTGTACAAAATTTTTTTTTGCTTTTTTCATGATTATTACAATTTATTACAAGAGTCGCCTTTCTTATAGTGCTTCTTATTTATTATCCCAAATAGCGGTACATAGCATTTCCAAATTTTGGAAAAATGGGTTCAAAAATTTTGAAAATGTTTCCTCTTTTTAAATTTGTATCCAAAATAGCTGCCTGAAAAATTTGCCCTTTTCTTTAGGCCTCCAAGAAGCGTGCCAAAGCTCAGTCCAATCTGATCATTTTTTCGAAAGTTATCGGGCCTACGGACTATAGACAGACTGCAGACTACATACAGATGGACGGACAGACAGCTTCGTAAACATCGTTTTGTCTGACTCAGGGGTTCTCAAAATGTGGAGCTTTGATGAAAACCGACTAAGTCAAATTTTACATAAAACCAACACCATCTCATTAGGATACGAATGTAAAAAAGTTAAATTTCAACCAAGAATAGTTAGATTTTCCTATTGGGTTTTATTATTTCAGTTCAATCGAAAAACTGAGAAAAAGGGAAAGTTTCTTGATGTATATGTATGTATGTATATATACCATTAAGCCATTTCCCTTTTGGGGTAGGCGTGACACTACCCGATTCGGGTAGTGTTTCTAGGTGGATAGTTTCTTGTGGTAAATAACTACAAGTGTGGGCTCACCACACCCACAACACGCCAACAGCACGCAGTTAGTAGTATTCTCGAACGGTCACATATCCAAGTACTAACCGCGCCCAGCACCGCTTAACTCCAGTGATCTAACGAGAACTGGTTTTTTCACCGTGGTATGGCCGTTGGCCATAATAAAAGGGATAACATGATAACAGGGAAAATATAGAATTCTCTAAAAAAGGGAAAAAGAGTTTATGGTCGGCCCCTAATATGTTAAGTCAATTAGCCGTTAAAGTGAATTCCTAACTTATATCAATATTCTAAAAAGAAGTCTATAGAATTTAATTAAAAGTATTCTTATCCTAGTATCAAATATTGTAAACTAATTATACATTGCTTTTTTCATGTTAATATCAAATTCAATTTATATTTCGTATTTAAAAGTAGAAGGGGGATGAGTTTCAGTGTCATATTACATTTAGGGGAGGGAGGGGTCGCCGAAATGTCACAAATTGTCAGAAGAGGGAGGGTTGAGTCAAAAATCATTGAAAATAGCTTCACGTAAGATGTGGACGCTCCCTAATTGTTTTCATTTAACCATAAAAATAACTTCAAAATCTGGAGAATTATTTTAAATCATAGAAAAATCTCAGTTAATGACGCCTGAAACAACAGACCTTGGATACTAATGGGCCCGAGTGGGGAGCTTCACATGATGACTTTGTGAGGCTCTTCACTTGGGGTGATCGCTAGAGAGATTGATCAGCAACATGGGTCGGAGCAGTGTTGCGGAACGAAAGTGTTATTTAAATAAATAAGTAGCACGGCAATTCTAGATCAATCTAAAAATCTGTACCCCGTTCCCCATATTACTCCCTCCTTCACCGAGTGAGTCACGCTTACCCCAAAAGGAAAATGGCTTGATGGCATAATAATAATAATGACAACAGACAAATCTTCATCAGAAACCTTTTCTCTCACTGAGAGCCAATGAAAGTTTTTCTTTAACTCAAATAAATGTTCTTTGGATCAAAAAATCTTTTTTTTTTAAGAGTATATTTAGTTATTTGACAGAATTGGTATAGATATAATAGAGACATCTGTTATATAGAGTTATTTTTATACACTTTATATTGAGGACGTTGACAAACGAGGACTGTGCAGGTATTAAACTGCTTAGCCCAGTAGCATACGTTGGAATGAATAAGTTTGTCAGGATTAGAAGGGTTCGTTACGTTACGATACGAATGCAAGAGATAGAGATTTATTACTGCGACCTTAAAAAATTTAATCCAGACTATATTCAAGGCTCTAAAGAAAAAGGTATTGCCACAATGGAGGTTCAGATTTGAAAACAAAAAAATAATCTTTTGTAAGTTAATAAGATATTATCACGCCTGCTCTGAACAAAGTTTCACTTAAAAGAGCAGGCTAAAGTTTGTACCTTGAAAATTGTGTTTTAGGGATGCCTCCTGCGTATTTTTACGGAATATGAAAAAAAAATCGTTAGCCCGCAATTTAAAATAACTCAATATTTATTGTATTTTTATTAATTTATATGGCTCTTCACAAAGGAATAAGTAATAAGTCAAGTTTTCTCTGCTAAAACCTTCAAATTTTGCGTCGAAACACATTTTCACCTCTAAATTTGAATAAGTTAAAATTGGCTAAATTTGAGGTCAGTTTTGACTGCTTCAAATAATGCTCGCAATAATAATCACTAATTAAAATTTAGGCATTGTAAATTAGATTAAAATGAAATTCAAAATCCCATTTAACGTCCATTTAACATTTAATCTCTTGGAATTTGCAACTAAAAAAATAAATTTTCAACCAGAAATGATTCAGTTGAAATTAGGAAAATTACTTTCAACAACCTTGATCAGCATTTAACCAAATAGTTGTATTTTTAACAGAAAAATATAAATTTTTAACAAACAAGATTGATTTTCCACCAAAAAACATGAATTTTTGATAAAATACAAGAATTGTACTAATTTCACATACCACCTTAAAAACCATATAGGTTTGTTTCAAGTTTTATTCGGAAAAAAAAAATTAAAAATCTGAGAGCTCTAGATAGGCATGAAAGTGTTTTCATATAAACCAATATGTACTGGATCAAAGTGAGTGGGGGAAGTCGCGATATGTGGTAGTGCGATAGGTGTGAGGGTACTATAGTTGAATTTTTGTAAAAAATAGAATGTTGTACCAAGAAGATCAATTTCCTATCAAAAATAGAGTACTTAAACTTTTAGTTAAAAAAATTAATTTCCAGCGAATTTTCAGTAAAATATTTTAATTTCCAACCAATGAGATGCATTTTCAACTAAAATTATGTATCGTTATCAACAAAAGAAGGAGTGTTTAACAAAGTAGTCCAATTTTCAACCATGTCGTGAAATTTTTATAGTAAATAACAAATTGATCATTTTGAAAATAATCTAACTTTTTGAATTTTTCTCTAATTGAAAACGCTGCACTGGATAAATTTCTAAATATATTTGATATCTACTACAAATTTCGATTATAACTTCTCGAAGTGTTAGAAAAACTATTTTTGTTATTTCGCGAGCATTTTGTCAATCCTATATACAATTTTTAGATTTTTATCGACTTTAAAAATGTGTCAATGAAAAACTGTAAGTTTTTATGTAATCTGCCAGAATCCTCGATAAAAATGTCTGAAACTCTTTTTTCCCCGATCATCAATTTTCAATTTAATTTAATTGATTATTGTTCAAATTTAAGTAGTTACGTATTTAAAAAACATTAATACAAAACTTTTCATGTGTATTTGAAGAACTCATATTTACAGTTGATGAATTAGAAATTATTTAATATTGAAGCTTAAAATCTTGAATCTTTTACTATGACAATTTTAACTTTATATGATTCGATTTGAAACATTCTCAAGACAAAATGTTTAAATTTCACACGCTTTTAATTTGAAGTAGTCTCATGTAAGCTTTAAAAAGAATGTTTAAAAATATGGCGTTTAATGTTTTCTACATGCATCTCGTCATACAAAAGAAAGATACATACAAAAATCATTTATTATTATCTTATAACTAATTTTAAATTGCTTAAACAATTATTGCTTCTCTGAACAATTTTTTGTTTTGCTTGTAAATCGTGAAAAGTTAGTATTTTTGAGATAAATAATACGGTTGATGAATTTCAATGATAATATTTCTTCTTTATGATATTTGGTACTTATTTCAACAAGTTTCATTTGTTTAAACAATATTTTTTCCTGTGAATCTTACAAATTTTGTTTCTAGAATGAATTACACAATCAACGAATTTTGAGAGTAATATATTTTTAAAGGATATTTGGCAATGGTTTAAACAATTTTTAATTTGTTCAAACAATTTTTTCCCTGAAAATCTAAAAAAGTTACTATTTTTATTGAAATTCATTAATTTTAACTTTATGTGCAACTTTCTGTAAGGTACGTTTTGTAATGATTATTCTTAATTAATATAGTCAATTTTATAATGAAAATATTACTTTAATGGAAAAATTCGTCTAATTTTAATGGCCAAAACTTCGCAAATGAAATAATTAATATCATTCATATTTCGATGTCATTCAATCCTTTTTTTAGTCGATTCAACGAAAGTATGTATGTAAATAATTAAAGATACCCCTATTTGGAAGCCAGATTGATGCCCAATTATAATTTCAAATCTTTTATTCAAAATAGAAATACTCGTCAGGGCCTTGTCAGTACCTCTTGCTAAATGGGGCTAAGTAGGGAAATTTCTGCACGGGGTAGATAAAAAAAATTATACTGCATCCAATTAAATTTGTTACTTAAAATGTATTTCTCTAATTAAATGTTCTAGCTTTCATCGCACAAAGAAATGAAACGTGTTTTTCATAGCGGAGAGGTGAATTCCCCCCTTTTTTTTGTTGTTGAAACGAGTTTAGACTTTTTTTAATCTTACCGAGCTTGGGTTCGCATCTTGGCAATATCGGTTAATTTCTAACGATTATTTTCAGTGTAATCTCACTAACGAGCTGAGTATAGGTCGATGTGTGGAGGCAGAGTACAGACAGGTTAATGCAAGAATTTACAGCCACGTGTTACTTTTACCCCTTCGTGCCAATGGCAATGGTCATCTCGATTACAGCCTGGACGTCGAAGGAGTGCAGACCACCTGGGGACCCTCGTTAAGAAACGTCACAAATTGGTTTAATTAGTGCTCTCATTTGTACTTTAATAAGGCGCAGACCGCGGTTGGAACGCGTAATTGACTCGTCGCTGGCCCCTAGGAATTCTCGGGGTCCGAGAAACGACCGTTCGCCAAGAATCTCGTTGTGGAGCTTTCCCATTTCTTTTCCCAATACCTCCGTGTGAATTAACCATCCTGGGATGCACGTGCGGTAAGGCGTTCTGGTTCACTGCAGATTGCAGTCCGTGTTCTGATTTCAAAATATTTTTTTTTATCGACTCAAATCATTCCTAGTATTGTTTCCAGCTTTTTAGGTATGTTCATGCTTCTTCATTGGAAAATCAACGTTTAAAAGTTTTTTAGCTTAATAAGTGTCATTTCAGTATTACGTGACGGTGCGTCCAGATCTTACGTGACACTCTAAAGGGTGAGGGGGTTCTGCCCTAATGTCTCAGACATATTAAAGACCAATATCACCGACACAAGAAAATTTAGATGTTATATTTAATTTTAATTTCAAATATATTTTCAACCAAGTAATTGAATTTTCGAGCAAAAAAAGTTGAGTTTATGAAGAAAAATGTTAATTTTCAGCCTAGATAGATGAATCTTCAAATAAGAAAGATGACTTCTCTGCCATGAAGCATGAACCCTCAGCCCAGAAGGACGAGTTTTCACAAAATACATGAATTTGCAACCAAATAGTTGAATTTTGAACTAAGAAAAGTGAAGCAGTTGAATTTTTAAATAAAAAACAAATTATCAATTGGTTTAATTTAAATTCAATTAACAAAGACAAATTTTGAACAAAATACTTGAATCATGTACCAAATAGATAAATTCGGTGAACAAGATTTCTTTACGCAAATATACGAATTTTTAATAAAATAATCAAGTTTTCTACCTAAAAAACTCGAATGTTTTAGAAAAAAGTTGACTCTCAAATCGGAAAAGAAAAATTATCACTAAGAAAGTCAATTTTCAATCAAGAAAGATGGATGTATTAATGTAACAGTTTAATTTTCAACTAAAAAAAATATATTTTCGCAACCAAAAATGGAATCATTAAATTTTCAGTTCAAAAAAATAATTGGCAACAGCAACAGAAAAGCGAATTCTCAACCAGCTGAATTTAACTAAAAAAGACGAAATTTGAACAAAATAGTTAAAGCGTCACCCAAAGGATGAATTTTCAATGAACAAGATTAATTTTCTACCCAAATAGACGAGTTTTCAACTTACGAAGAAAACACTTATACCCGAAAATATAGTGGTTACAGTGTCATATGAAAAAATTATTGTTATTGAACAAAAAAAGCGAATTTCCAAAGAAATAGTTCAATTTTCAAATAGTTAGATTTTTAACAAAAAAGTTTAATTCTCTACCAACTTTCAACTAAATACATGAATATTTAACCAGAAAATATCAATTTTCTATCACAAATGAAATAGTTACATTTTCAGTCAAGAAAATTAATTCTCAAGCAATAAAAATTTAGTTTTCAGAAAAATAGTTGCATTTTGATCAAAACAATTCAATTTTCAACAAATAGTATAATTGTCAACCTAAAGAGCTGAATTCAAAACCAAAAATATAATGATGGACTTGTCAACCAAAAAAATCAACTTTTAACCGAGAATAAGAGGATTTTTCGATTAGATTCTAGTGATTTAGTTTAAATTTGAATACAATAACGAGAAAAATGGAAAGTTTCTTCAAAGCAGGGGAAAAAATAAGAATTCATCAAAAAATGGGAAAAGAGTTCATGATCAGCCTCAAATTGGTTAAGATAATATGCCGTCTTAATTTATTTTTAAACTATATTAATGTTGTCAAATAAAGAAATGCCTGAAGAATTTAATTCAAAGTACTCTTATACTAGTATCAAATAGTTTCAACATATTATTCATTGTTTATTGACTGTTATATAAAAGTCCATTTATGTTTCGAATTGAAAAATAGGAATTTTCTACAGAAAAGTTAAATTTTCTACCAAATTGTTGAATTTTCAACCCAAAAATATTATTTTTCAGAGAAAAAATCATTTTCGAAGAAAATGTTGCATTTTCAACCAAATAGACAAATCCGCAAACAGAAAATTGAGTTTTAACAAAAAAACGAATTTTCAAGTAAAATTATGAATCTTCAACAACAACAAAAATTAATTTTGGAGAAAGTAGTTAAACTTTTAACCAATGAGTTGAACTTTCAACTTAAAGGGAGGAATTTTCAACAGAAAATTCAATCGTTGAAATAATTTTTTTTTATCAATTTCCAACTAAACAGTTGAATTCTAACCAAAAGAATTGATTTTCTACCAAAAAAGACGAATTTCCAAATAAATAATCAAATTTTTATTCAAGGAGATTCATTTTCTAACAAAAAGTCGAATTTTTAACAAAACAATCGAATTTTTGACTAAAAAAGGTAAATTTTGAGCCAGAAATGAAACACTTGAATTTTCAATTTGAAAAATTAACTTCTCACGAAGAAAACTGAAAAAGATTAATTTTAGCCAGACAGTTGCAGTTCCAACCATAAAAAATGAAATTTCTACAAGAAAGAGGAATTTCTAAACCAAAAAAAAATGTCAATCTAATTGTTGTATTTTCAAGTAAAAATACGAATTTTGTACAAAAAGGAATACTGTGAAGCCAGTGATAAATGAATTGAAATTTTGATTATCTATAGACTGAAGAATAACAGTTCAAATTACATTGAAGTTCATTTTTAATACCTTTAACATATTTGGTTAAAAAACTAGAAATTTTGTTTTGAGAATAAAATTTCGAACTATGCAACATTTCAGGTCCTAAAAAATTATAAAATTGAACATTTCTAGAACTAAATACACGTTGTCATTAATCAATTTTATTTTCTAAGTTAATAAATTTCTAGTAAGATTTGGGGAGGGGGTGGTGGTTGAAATGAATCTCACGGTTTTTCATATGGGGGAGGGGGGTTGACAACTTTATAAAAACACCTTACGTGATACTGTTACAATTATCAATAACGAAACATAAGTTACGTTTATATTTACTGTACTAGGTACTTTAATAAGCACTAGATTGCTCTGGCAAACAGCTGTTTATATTAAAATCTTCTTAACTTTAGTTTTCAGTGATTCGCAGGCTTGAAAATATCTTACGTAAGAAATGATTTTATCAATGTACCCCTCCCCTCATGTCAGACAGCCTAGATGAATTGTGCCCCCCTCCCACCCGCAAAAAATACTTCAACACATTTATGCACGGCCGCCTGCCAACTGCAATCTAGTTGGAAGAACTTGACCTGTGCACACGCGCATTCATTAACCCCCTTGCCCCGAGATCGCGTTCACTGGAAAAGACGATTCTATTTATGCACAGCACCGGCGGAAGGATGGATCCGGGGTTAATGGATGATATTACTCTCGAGGTATACCTGCCTGCCTGCCATAAGAGAGCTTCCACATTTTGGTTCCTAACAAAAATATTTGTTTCCTTGTGAAGCTCTTCACCTGGGGTGATTGCTAGTGAGATTGATCAGCGACCTGGGTCGGAGCAGTGTTGTGGAAAGAACATGTTGTTTTAATTAGCAATATTTAGCTTTATAGTATAATAATGATGATAATAATATTTTTTATTTTTATAACAATAGATGATTATTATTGAAAGAGCAATTTTCATTTCATTCTTGCTAATTGTACTATAAGAAAAATAATGTAAGCAAAAAATATATTTTTGGAAAGATTGGAAATTGTCTCCCAGAAGAAAAAAAATGTACAGCTTCTTGAATTCGGATTTCAAGAAATATTATCCAAAGGGTGTAGAAAATTTCAAAATTAATTTTCGATTAGCGAAAAGGTTCAAATTTGACAAAACCTATCAAAGTACGCACACGACCGTTAGAGTACTTTGACGGTCAATTTTAATATGAAATCAAAATAGTGTACCGTTTTTCGACTTCAAATTTGATAATATATTGCCCGAAAGGGAACGTCCATAAACTACGTAGCCTGTTTTTCTTTTGTTTATAACGTTGTGTCCTTTATCACTTAACGGCAATTGTCTTTTCGTCTTTATTCAAACAAAAGAAGAACAGGCTACGTGGTTTATGGACGCTCCCAAAGCTGTAAGAGAATATTTTGATTTGAATTTCCGAAGTCTGGAAAATTGTTAATTTTGAGAAAAAACTGCCCGTGAAAACGCTTCCATATTTACAATATGGATGGTCAATTTTAATACAGAATAAAAAAGGCATACCGTTTTTTTAGACTTGAGACTTGAAAACATATTGTCCAAGGGTTCTAAAAAAAACTCAAAATCGAATTTCCGGTGTTCAGAGTACTTAGTATTAGACTTTAAATTTTAATACAGACCCAAACAAAAGTTTGTTGTTTTTTGACTTTATATTGAAAAATATATAACCCAAGGAATGTTAAAGAAATGTATCACTTTTTCGTTTAACACTTTTCCAGACGTCGAAAATTCAGTTATTCTTTTACAACCCTTAGACAATATTCTACCAAATTTAGAATCTAGAAACTGTACATATTTTCGTTTTTGACTAAAGTTGGTCATCTATGTGCGTGGAAAAGCCTACACTGGCGGTTTTGGACAAGTTTGACACTTTTCCGAACGTCGAACATTTCATTTTGAGTTTTATTCCACATTCTTTGGGTTATATTTTCAAATCTAAAGTCAAAAAACGGTACACCTTTTTCGTTTTCTATTACAATTTACAGTCTTTGTGCGTGGAAACGTTCAAACGGGCAGCGTTTACGAGTAGGTCAAATTCGACATTTTTCGGGTAATCAAGAATTCATTTTTGAAATTTTCTTTTGCACCTCTTGGGTAATATGTTATGAAATCCAAAGTCAGAAAGCGGTAAAATTGTTTTCCTTTGGGAAAAAATTTCCCTTTTTTTTATTTTTGTGATTGTAATATTTTCCTATGGTATAATTAGCTAAACTAAATATCCGTCTTAGACGTCTGAAACTTTAGCCCAATGACTCCCCCTCATATTTTATTTCATTTGACGTGAAAATAATTGTGCAATTGTTTATAAATTTGGAAGATGTTTAACCCGTGTTCCGGTGAAAAATTAAACTATTTTTGGTGAAGTAACATCTGTTTTATTAAAAAAACGGCCATTCGCTTGCAAAATGATCTTTGCAGGTTGAAAATCGAATAATCCTGTTGAAAATTCAACTATTTTGTTGAAAATTGAATTATTTTGTTGACATGAGTATGAAATTCGCTATTCTCCTATATCCAAAACGATAATTATGCGTTTTCTCCATTCATTGTTTCATACCTTTAATGATGGGACCGCTTTTTGGCTCAATTCAGGACCAATTCAGGGTGGTAGACCGTTAGCGGTTAGCTCAATTCGGGTGCGCCCAGAACAGGAAGTATAATTTCAGTCTTACTGAGTCATGAGAATTTATGTGTGAAATTTTATCGTAAAATAGTCCAATTAAAATAGAATCCATTCAATTTGAAAAACAGCAACAACCTACCGGATACAGCTTTTCATTCCAACTTTAGTCTGATCTGATAAATAAATTATCTTTAGGGAACGTCTATTAATTAAGTGTGGACAATTTTTGAATTTTTAAGTTCAGACCGCCTTTGCCACTATTTTAAGGATTTGTCAGATTTGTGTGACATCCCCACCCCTGTTCTTATGTAATATTTTATATTTTTACGAAATTCAATGCGATTTCCAAAGGTTTTAGAGATTTCATTAGATTTCAAGGGATTTAAAAAGACCACGGGATTACAAAAGTTTGAGGGCATTGCAAAGGATGTTGAAGGATTTTATGACATTTTGAAATATTTTTTAAAAAGTCACGTGATCACTAAGGATTTTAGAGGATTTCAAGAGATAAAAAAATCCTTTCACGAATTATTAAGGATATCAGGAGATTTCTTGGATGTGCAAATATTTCAAAGGATCCTAAAATAATTAAAGCTGTTTCAATATAATTTAATGGGATTTCGAAGGATTGAAAGAAAATTCAAGGCAGTTTCGATAATTTTATGGGATTGAAAGACTTATAAAGGATTTCCGAATAGTAAGAAAGATTGTAGATGATCTTGAAGAACATTTATGTATTTAAAAAGACTTTAAGGAATATTTGAGGAAACTTTCAAAAAATTTAAGGGATTTTAAGAAATTCCAAAGATTCTAAAGTATATCCGCGGATTTTAAAGGATTTCGTAAGATTTTCAAAGATTTTCGAATATTATTGAGGATTTTAAAGGATTTTGAGAAATTTGTGTCGCCTCTAAAAGATATTTATGGGTTTTCAAATATTTGTAATGATTTCGGGAGATTCGGAAAGACTATTACGGGTTTAAAAGATTTCATTGAGTTCTAGAAGTATTTCAAAAAAGAAATCCCCTATTATTTCCAAATAGTTCATGAAATTTCAATGATTTCAACCGATTTTGAGAGATTTCAAGTGGTTTTCACAGATTTGTAAGATTTTTAAGGGGTTTTTAAGATTTAGAGCGATTTCAATGATTTCAAAAGATCTCATCGAGTCTCAAAGAAATTTGAAGAATTTCTACAGTTTTTGAAAGATTTCAAGAGATTTTTAGAGATCTCGATAGTTTTAATGGGATTTCAAAAAATATACCAAGATTTTTCGGCTTTTAGGAGATCTAAAGCGGTTTTAGTGATTTAACGGGATTTGAAAGAATATCAAGAGATATGGAAAGGTTGCAAAGTATATCCACGAATTTTTGACTATTTCTTTAGATTTCCAAAGATTAAACGGACTTTTGAAGAATCTCCGAATTATTATTTGGATTTTGAAAAATTTTAAGGCATTTCAAGAGATTTTGAAAGAATCCCATATAGATTTATGTGAGATTTTAATGAATTCCAAAGGGATTTCAAAGGTGTCAAAGGATCTCGTGATATTTCTAAATTATTCACGGAATTTTTAAAATTTTAACCGATTTATGAAATTTTAAGAGATTTTTACGGATTTTAAAGGACTTTAACGGATTTTGATAGATTTGAAGCGGTTTCTATAATGTCATGAGATTTTAAAGGATTTTGAAAGATTATAAAAGATTCCAAAGTATATTCACGGATTTTTACAGGATTTCGTAAGATTTCAAACGATTTCCAAATATTATAAAGGACTTTGAAGGATTTTTAGGAATCTGTGTGTCTTTTAAAATATATCATTGGGGGTTTTGAATACTTTAAGGAATTTCAAGAGGTTCGAGAAGATTTCTACGGATTAAAAAAAATTCCCTAAATTTTTTAGGGATTTCGATGAATTGAAGGAATCTCGTAAAATTTACAGATATTTCCCAAAATCACAAGGTTATTTACTGATTTTTTGATATTTTAAATGATTCACACAGATTTGAGACGTTATTAATGGATTTTGAAGATTTCAAGCAATTTCATTGATTTCAAAAGGTCTCACCGAATCTCATAGAATTTGAAGGAATTTCTACAGTTTTTAAAGAATTTTAAGGTCTTTTCAGAGATCTCGATACTTTAAAAAGGATTTCAAAAGATTTTTTTAAGATTTTAAAGGATTTTAAGTGATTTCACAACTTTTAAAAAATTTAAAACGGTTTCGATGATTGCCCGCTTTTATACAGAATATTATAAGATTTTTCAAATATTTTGTAGAGGGTTTCATAATATTTTAAAACATTGAACGAAATTTTGAAGGATTTCAAGGAATTTTCACATTAGGTGAACAATTTCGAGGCATTTGCAACATTTTCAAAAGTATTCACTGGATTTCAAAGGATTACAAATATTTCTAGGGATGCAACATAAAATATCACGCGATGAAAAATAAATAATTAAAATTCATATTAATTTAGCGTATACTATTAAATGAGAGGATGTTTGGAAGCGATGGAGTCAAAATCAAATAAATCGTGAAAATATCAATTTTTCCATATTTTTAAATATTGCCATCTGTTCTGCATTTTTTAAAAAAGATTCTTGAATTCTTTGGTTTTATTATAGTTGCGTGTCCTGTCACGTGATCTTTAGCAACGTATAAAATTCATATCCATCACGAATACATTCCTTGATCTCTTAGTTTTATATTTTCATACTCTCTTGGGTAACCCTTAATAAACAAAATATATATTATGCGGCGGGAATTTTTTTTGTTAAAAAAAAACCCTAAGGCCTGAAAGGGTTAGCTGGTGAATTACTAGGGCAATCGCCCATAAATGAACATTTAAATATTAAAGAGCCCTGGAGGCCCCTTGCCCCTTATGATATGAAGCTAAAACATTACAGAAAATATTTTTTCATCATATGGAAACAATCTGGAGGATGCTGCGATTTTTTTTTTAATTTAAGAAAAGTAATATAGGACATTTCAATATTATATAATACCAATACCTAAAATGTTTGTTCCATACAATTATACAACAGCATTAAATTTATCATAAAAAATTAGGCTAATATTGCCCTCAACTTTTGTTTTGTTGTGAATTATATTTTTTAAAGGAATTACCTTTTCTGCATAATTCGTTCTATTATGCTATTATTATTGCTAGTGGCAAATTGGCCAAAAGACCAAGGTGAATGCAAGCGCGAATTTGAATTCAAGTTATAATTGGAATTCAAATTTTAATTTAAATTGGACAATAATACTTATCTAGGTGCTTATAATTTGGAAGTGTTTTCGAAAAGAAGAATTCAAAGTAAACAAGGGTCGTCCAAATGACCAGGTAAAATGTTTGTGTTTATATGTAGATCTAAATTTATCGTTTTCTGGGCGTCGCGTCGCTCCGCAGGGGGCGCCTCCGCCGGTAGGTCTCGGTACATGGTTTTCCCCCTAATGGTCTTCTTACCACATTTTCCGATAAATTTGAACCCAGGTACCACCCCTAATGTATTTTAAATATGGAAAACCTTATAGTTTTACCAGAAAAGCGTTAAATGATTTTACTGGAACGAGGGTTCTAAACAGGAATAGATCAAATATAAATGAAATTCTTGAAATTGATTAAAATTTTGCATAATTGCTTCCAAAAATTACAGGTTTCAATTAAAAATTTTATTTTTGTATTTTTTTCTTAGAAATTAGTGATGAACTGATAATGAGAGCATTTGAACACTCAATGGTTAGTAGAGATAATTTGTTGAATATTATTTCATAATGCGTCATAAACTACATGCAAATCGCAAAGTGATAAAAAATACCTAAAGAATATATTTGTATGTTGCTTCCTATCTCTTACGGGGTGAAATATTTTGACATGCTCTTCCATTATAAAGAAAGGAAAAAGTATCTCGAAAAGTATTGGCGGATTTTTTAACAGCTATCATTGGAAGTGTTACGAGAAAGAAATATTCTAAATGAACAAAATAACATACATAGCTTTCAAGTTTGAACATTTTTATACTTGTGAAATTAGGTTTATGATTTTACATCGATAATTTATTGAGTCCATCAAATTATAAGAATATAAAATTGATTATTCTATTTTGGGGATTATTATAATATTTACATGTTGATTAGATCAAGAACTGGTTTGAATATATATGTATTTTAAATCTGGCATTTTTCTGTTCATCTCTCTGAAAGTAATTCATTACATAACTCATTAATTACACACTTTAATCAGTGAATGTGCAGTTATTGAATTTTTTGTACAGAAAATAAAAAAAAACCGAATACTTCAAAATTTAAATAGCATTGAAAAAACAGGGACTAATGTTAAATTTGCAGGTTTATTAGATTAAGAACTGATTAAAATATCTGTACAAATCTCTCATTTTTCCGTTTATTTTCCTAAATGATAATAATTACAGAACTCATTGATCAAAAACTGTACTTATTAAGTTAATAGTTAGTAACATTTTTTGTCAAGAAAATTAAATTAACCAAATAATTTGAAATATAAATATAGCGTTTTCGATTAACGAAAAACAACTTCAATTTAGTCGTAGCCAAATGCCAAACCTCAAAAAGTTATGATTTAACAATTTGCAAAATCTTCACTTTTATGATAATAGGAAAAAACCCGAGACAAATGTGAAATTTACAGGTTGATTATATCAAGAACTCATTCAAATATCTTCTGAAACTCAATTTTTCCGTTTATCTCCCTGGAAGATACACCACCGTCAGAAATTATCGACACGGCTCGCGCGAAAAAAATCACCGCTGATTTTGAAATGCAATTACTCGTTCAGAATACGAAAAAAAATGTTTTTTTCGAACGGTTAGAAAGTTATAAAATTCTGCTCCAACTGACCACTACTAAAGATATTTTCGATATTTTCAAGATAATATACATACTCCGTGAGAAGTATAAAAAAATGAGGAATTCCTCAAATTTTGTACATCGACTTGAACTCGTGGCATGGTCTAGGAAAGTTGTAGAAAAAATTTTAAGCTTTTACCAAACAGTCTATAAAGTCTTATCTTCAATTCAAGTCCATAAAACTTTATACAAATTCATGGGTTGTTGAGATATGGCTAAAAGTGCCCAAGCGTGTCTGCTAAGATTGCAATTGGTGCGGCGATCACTGCTGTTGACTTTGTTGCTTTGTTGCTGTTGCTTGTTGTTATTTTCCATAAGTTTCCTAAGTCACAGCACGAGTTGAAGTTAAGGTACAAAATTTGAGAAATTCCTAATTTTTTTTTCAAAACCTTCCAGAGAGTCAAAAATATTCCTATTAGGAGTCTCGCGCAGAATTTTAGAAGCTTTTTAATGGTTAACAAAAAAGATTTTGGCTCCTTTTTTGGACGAGTATTCACGTTTCAGAGTCTGCAATGATTTTTAGTACCGCTCGGGCTGACCCGAATTTGGAATAAGTCATTATTTCAGAATTCAAATATAGCGCTGTCGAAAAAAGAAAGCCAACTTTAACTTCGTCGTAACCAAATGTCAAATCTTAAAAAAGTGATTTTTGAGACATTTCCAACATTGTGGTATTAGGATAAAGAGGCCTGGGACTAAAGGGTAATTTACGGGCTGAATATTATATGAAAAACGGATTTAAATACTCTGTGAATCTCAGATTTTTCCATTTACCTCCCCAGGAGGAAAATCTAGGGAAATATGGAATACTTCTCGAGTGTCGATTTTGAAGCGGAATTTTTTATAATAAACGATCAAAACGTGAAAAAGAAAACCAAATTTTTTGTAGAACAGCCAAAGATAATCATAGGGTATTTTTTTAAAGAATATAATTTCTTATTTTTTACAGTCAAGTCTCTTTTATTCATGCCAAATACAAGTTTTGACACTGTCGAATATGTCTAGCATGTTTAAATAAAAATTGAAATAAATAAATCTTGAATTTTTTTCAGTTCTATCATGCAAATAAATGTGATATTCTTCTCAACCCTCTATAACAGAAACTCAAATCTTAGTTATGTGTGTGAATTCCGCAACATTTTCCTTTCTTCGAGTTTTTCTAATTAAATTTATTTAAATTTGGAAATTCTCGTAGCATTTTCCGTTGTATGTATACCTATTATTTAACAATTTCGTAATTTCAAAAGAAGGTAGTGTCGGAAATAATAAATTATTAATCTGGAACTGATTATTGCAATTCTTTTGATCAATCACTGGTCAACTACTTGAGTAGACATTACCAAGTAGCAGAAGAAGCTGCCGCCAAAATAATAAAAACACGTTCATCCTGCCCACTCTAAAAGAAGAATTATACCGTAACGGTTTTCGGTTTAAGGTTCGTATGTTTTTTTTTCTGTGCCAACAGAAGTCTTTATTTTTCTAATCCATAAACACGCCTACTACGCACTGATTCACCGAATTAATTATAAAAAATGACGTTTCTTCAAAAGAACTCGGCATCTCGATTATTGAAGCAATTGTGTTGGCGAAGGTCATATTCAAACACACGTCCCTGATACAGATGGCAGATTCTTGAAGAGGATTTGTAAAGGATTTGGCCCGCGGGCGATTGCCTTTTCTTCCTGGACAAAAAATTATATCTTAGAATCGGGATGACTCTTACGCTTTTTTGAGTGTCGAAACTTCGAGAGCGTAAGGATCGCCTCGCCAGTTGTCGTCGCGAAAGCATCAAATTATGCCATGCAAAGCCTGCTTTGCATAAAGTGACCCGAATCGGATTTAAGGTGGGGCGAACGAGAAATAGAGCCTAAATGTAGTTATAAATATTTCCCTGTCAAAATAAAGAACGATCCGACGGTTCTAAATCCCTCGCTGCATTAATTTCGTTCTCCTCTTGCAATCGTTCTGCATTCTTTTCTTTATAATTCTCCCTTCGCGTGAGTTGAATTAAAAATTTTTTATACAAAAAGTCAATGTGGTTTTTGAATTGTTTGCCATCGAAGAAAGGTTGTACATTTTCTACAGCCTTGAGCATTAATAATAATATTAATAATATCTACTCGAAAATAATGCCCTGGAAATCCTTGAAAACCTGGAAAAGTCTTTGTATGGTCCTGGAATTTTGTATTTCCTTAGATAAATAATAATGGTTTAACTGTTTAAGGTTTAAATCTTTGCTGAACGAAAAAGACTGCTAAATCGTTTTTGGTAGCTTTCATTTGACTTCTAATTTTTAGTTTTGTTTGAAAATAAAAAACACCTTTCTAACAATACATTGTTCATTTTCTCATTCATTCTTGATTTTTCCTGAATTTAACAACAATTTCATTGAAACTTTTCAATCAAAATAATTATTTGTGGTCAATATATTGAAATTTTGTAACATAACAAAAGCTCATTACACTCTCAATTAATCCCACGTACAATTAATTAGATTTTATTGATTAGAATTAGTTGAAATTTGACTGAGTTATGCCACACTATTTGTGCAGTATGGCCATAGGTCAGGGAAAACCTGTAAATAACGGAAAAGTGAGGGATTTTATTGGTTGGGGAAAGTCAGGGATTAAAAAAAAAAATTTGGTGGAAATCAGGAAACTTCTGTGACACTTTAAAATTACTAACTGTCAAGAGTAATGAATTAGAAATTTTCAAATTTTCATTTCAAATTGTTTTATTTCGTTTACAAAAAAAATTGTATGTTTAACATTTTACAAGATTAAGATTCAGGTAGTTGAATATTAATGGCCAGGGAAAATGAAAAAATGGTTAAAGTGAGAGAATTTTCAAAATAAAGTTTGGGGCTAGCCTGATATAATATTCTTGTTAGTAGCTCATTTACCTTGTATTATTATTTTTTTTTAGTTTCTTCTTCCTGACGATCATATTTTAATTCGAGAATTTTATTATTTGGTTGCAAATTTGATAATTTTATTAAAAGTTCATACTTTTTGTTTGTAATATCTACTATTACATTATTCATTAAGAATTAATCTTTTTTGGTATAAAATTCAATTATTTGGAATGAAGTTGAACCAAATTATTTAAAAATATATTTCTTTATTTAAAATTCATAATTATAGTTGAAAACTCATATTTTTCGTTGAAAACCGTTTTTTTGTTGAAATTGAATTTTTTTAATATAAAATTCAAGTATTTTGTTTAAAATTTTTCTTTTTGAGTGAAAAATGTTATTATTTTGGCTTGAAAATTGAATATGGTTGGAATTTCTTTCTTGGCAGATGATACACTTCTTTTGCTGAAAATTCGTCTATTTGTTTTGAAAATCAATCGCTTTTGGTACAAATTTGATATTTTCCATTCAAAATGTAACTATTCCATGTTTGGTTGAAAATTTATGTTTTTAAATTGAAAATTCAACTAATTCTTGGGTATAAGTTGAACCACTTTGTTAAAATTTTGTTTTTTCTGTGAAGATTGATCTCTTCGGTAGAAAATTTAACTATTTTGTTGACATTTAAAAAACATTTTTAATCAAATAAATGACCTCAGAATGTAACTTTTCTATTCTTTGTTGAAAATGGACTAATTAGTTAGTTCTTATTATTTCTTAGTTGAAAATTCATCTTTGTTGGTAGAGCACAAATCTTCTTGGTTACAATTTCCTCTCGTTTGGGTAAAAATTAACTTCTGTTGTTGAAAATTCATATTTCCGTGTTGAAAATGCAACGGTTTTAGTGAAATTCGTCTTTTGGCCTTGAAGTTCAACAGTTAATTTGCAATTTATTTTTCTTTCTTGACTCACAAATTTTATTTTGGAGAGAAAATGTTTTAGATACCTCTTTTTGGTTGAATTTTGATCTTCTTTGTCACTAAAAAACAGTTTATCAACCATATAATCAGATTTTGGGGGCGTAGGAGAAATGCCGCATAATAAAACACTTTTTTTTTATTCCATTAGACACCTAAAAATTCTGTTTCGTGGAAACTATTTTTCCAGGTTAAAAAAAAGGTAACTGGAAAATGTATTTTCTTGTCCTGAAAACCTCGAAATGTCCTGCAATTTTTTTAAGACACGTCAGACACTCTGAAAAATGTGTAAAAAATATCTTGTTTTGCAGAGTTTTTACAATTTGTTGAACTTACATTTTTTACACACCTGGAGGTTAAAATACTTTTCCCCAGTTTTTGTAGATTTCAATAAATTCTTTTCTAAGAGATAATTCCTATTCAATTCACCCCTGTTTGCAACAAAAATTCCTAACACCTGTGTGAACAGAAGAAGAATTTTTTTCAGGTACTTGAAACTTTTCAGTGCCAGCGCATGTGTGAACTCTTCAGCGCAGAAATACACTAGAAAAAAAATCGTCATGATCCAGGAGTCAAAATTAAAATTACAGCAATTTTTTGAAATTTGAAATTTTGTATATAATACAATAATTTCGATTTTTTTCTAGTGTATTTTTACACTCAAAAGTTTCACAAATGCTTAAAAAAATTTTAAAACCACATTTAGTGAAGAAAATAATACTATTCAATACGAAATTCAAAATTTAAAAAGTGTGCTGTGTAGTGTGTATCTAATTCCGACTCCTGGATCTAGTAGATTTGTTTAATATGTATTTTCGGGCTAAAAAATGCCACACATGCTCAGAAAAATGTTCAAACCACAAGCGTTTTCCAAAAATAAACGATTTTTGATCTTTTTATCAATGCTCACTTTAAAAATGAGCGAATAGTCCAATTTTGTGTGTGTGTTAATGAATGGACAAATGGACAACTAATAAATACTTAAAGTAAAAAAATGGTACCTTTCAGTCATCTTCATGAAACTACAAATTGAATGAGATATTTTCTTCATTTTTGCTGCATTCGGGGTGAAAAAAGGCACAAAACAATTCCCTATTATTTTTTTCGTCACACAAAAAATTGAAAAATCGTATAATTATGATCTTTATAGGAATCGAATCAACTTTAAATTCGGCAGGTACACTTCAAGTCGCAGAATCTCTTAGCAATGAAATATTACAAATTTTGTCTTGAAAAGGCTATGGTTTTCGATATTATTTAGATATTAATTTATTTTTCGATCTTCTATAAGGAATATATCGTGTAAGTTTTATGAGCACTAAGTAATTACTGTTTATAGGAGATTTTTTCTCCTGAAATCAAATCATCGCATTTTTGATCGGAAATTTACGCGAGATAACATCGGGCAACACTTTTCCTTGGAGTCAGGTCTCTAGCCGCGGATGACCTTACGCGGCAGACGGGGCAGTTGGAGATGACGGTTCGATCTCTGGACACTTTGTCAGAGCTACCATTATCATTATTATGATTATTATTATAACATTAGGTGTGAATGGGTATATGGGTATAAGGTATATAGGTGTGAGGTATCGATATTTTAGATTGCTCTAGAATTCTCGTGTTATTTATTTAAATGACACGTTCGGTCCGCAACACTGCTCCGACCCAGGCTGCTGATCAATCTCTCTAGCGATCACCCAAAGTAAAGAGCCACACAAAATTGTTATGTGTGGTTTTCCACTTGGGCCCATTAGTATCCAAGGTCAATTGTCACTCTGTCCACAAACGATTTATCGCCACACTTTTCTGTCCTAGCATGCTACTCTAGCTTCCTTCACGTCCATGCATTTTTGCATGCAAGCTCTTTTGTTTCTATGGCTTCTTATGTCTCCTCGGATTAATGTCACATTCATAGATTCTAACCATTCTTTCGGCGGTCTACCTCTGGGCATTCTGCCATTTACTTTACTTTTTTACCCTTGTTTGGTCAGTCGTACATTTTTCATTCTTTCAACATGTCTGAACCACCTTAGCTAATTTATTTCCCATATGCCAACTAGTGTCTCTTCTGTGCCACATTCTTCGAGGATTATCTCGATTCGGACTTTGTACATCAGTGTTTTTCCGCATATTGTGCGCAGAGGTGTCAAGTCAATCGCGTTAATTTTACTCCTGTCCTTTTCTTGACAGGTCCAAATATGTTTCAAGAAATTCTCAAATTTTCTCAAAATCGTCTCGAATGTATATAATTTTCAAGTCAAGTTTCTGTCGGCGCCTACCGCAGCTGGCCGCAAGAGCCATGATCGTGGAGAATTTTTCAGACTTTTTACCTTAATTTAAACTCGTGCTGTGACTTAGGAATCTTGTTAAAAAAAATGAAATTGACAGGACATAATGTTGGAAACCTCATCTCCAATTCAAGCCAATAAAACTTCAAAAATCTTTACGTGTGTTTAAAATTTTATGAACAAAAAAAAGTAATGCTAAGGTAACGCGTTACCTTTTGAAACAAGTAATGGTGACGGTAACGCGTTACTTCAGACTGGTAACATGTCATACACTGGATGGCCCCTAACGCAGAAAATTAAACTGTCAATTTCAAGGAGTTTCGGAATATATAGCTTCTTCATCGTTACCAATTATCAAGGCCACAGCAGTAGATCTTATTGTAGGAATAAAATTAGTCTGACAGGGTCTTCTGTTCGTTGATTTGTGACTTACAATTAGACCAAGACAGCGGCCTTCTACCAGAATCTTACGTAAAGTTTTCATGTAAGTATATTCCCAATACAACCTGACGTACGTGCTCTGATTTTCCTTAGCTCGATCGTTAAAAAAATATTCTCATCCTCAATTTTGTCGCTTCGCACACTAAAGTCCATCATACATGCATTTATTTGAATAGCGTGTGAAACGACCATAAAAAGGTAAGCATTATTTGTAATAGACATTTAAACAACAATTCGTTAATAACTTTACTATTTTGAACGTAGTAATTTAATAACGTTATGTAACCAAATTAATCATATTTTAGAATTTTCAGAGTTTTATGCTCTTACCGAGATTTACCAACATATGAAATATTCCAGGGTTCCTGATTGTGTCAAATTTGAAAGAAATGCCTCTAGGTTGAATGTTAAAACGTAGGTTTATATCTGCCTCGATATATTCATTAGAAAAAATTTAATGAATTATTGCATTAGTATCATGAAGAATATAGTATTTTAACAAAACTAGCATTTTAATGAGCGGAAGTAAATAATTATATTATATATTATTCCTTGATAGTACACAGCTATAATGAATTTCAAAACAATTTGCAGAAAGTTTGTTGAAGTTTAATAATTTTATAGTAAAAGATTGTAATAACGTGACAAAGACATCACATCGGCCTAATTGGATTAGTATTTTGATTTTTTTCATCATTCTGTAGAAACAAAACAATAAAAAAAGTTTGTTTTTTTTACAATTTTTGGAATTGCTATAATACTCGCCAAACCATTCAACAGTTTCGAAGTTTGTTGGGTTTATGGCTATAAGAGATTTGAAAAATTTCTAAGGGATTTCAGAGAATTTCTAAGATTTAAAAATATTTCAAAGGATTTTGACGAAATTTCAACGAATTTTACGGTATTTTATAAGTCTTTAGAGTATTTAAGAGTATTTTAGAAGATTCCAGGGTGTTTGAAAAAAAAATCCATAAGAAAAGTTGTTGCACCATTTTTGACATTTTTGACACTCAAAAATTATTCTATTCAACGCCCACCCCGAAAGTTGCTGTTAATGATCCTCCATAAATAATGTGTGAAGAAGCTCTTTTTAACACAATGACTTCGAAGTGTGCGTGAAGTGGTTACTTTACACAACGGCGGTCATTATTGCGCATGCGCATTTTGAAAACACAATTTAACACATGTGTTGCTAGTCCTACAATCGTACTTAAAGTTATTTCAGAAGTACTCCATACTGATTATAAATACCTGGTAGATTACTCTGGATTATATCGAATTACCCTGAATTATCTCTATATGTACAGAATGACTCTGAATTCCCTTAGATTACTCCAGATTGCATTGATAAACTTTTGACTAGATAGTTGAATTTTCAAGCAAGAAGATTAATTTTCTTTCGAAAAAGACGAATTTCGAAGAAAATCCATGAATTTTTCACGGCGTAGTTGAATTTTCTACTAGAAAATATCAATTTTCAACCAAATAGTTGAATTTTCAAATTCAAAATATAAGAAAAAATTTGAAAAGAAAAACACTTTCCCATTAGAAAATAACTATTTTTAAACAAAATGGTGGAATTTTCAATCGAAGAGATGAATTTTAAAATGAAACGAAGAATCTTGAACCAAAAAAGTGTCCTTTCAAAGAAATGTTTGTATTTTCAACAACATGAATTAATGTTTAACCAAACAGATTTTAATTATAAATCATAAAGAGTTAAAGTCAACCCACAAAGACAAATTTTGAAAATATAGATGAATCGTCAACAAAAAAGGCGAATTTTCCACAAAAAAGTGAACTTTTTTTTACCAGAAACAATAGTTTAATTTTCAACAGAAAACATGAATTTTTATCCAAGAAGATTCATTTTCTACCGAGAAACCAGAATTTTCTACAAAATGCACACATTTTGAACCAAATAGTTGAATTTTCAACTAAAAAAGATAAATTTTCAACAAAAAATGTAATAGTTACATTCAAGAGAATATATGAATTTTCAAAGAAGGATGAGAAATTTTCATAAACAATTTTCAACTAAAATCAAGAATATCGAATCAGAAAAATTAATTTTTGTAAAAGTAGATAGTTCTATTTTCGACCAAGAAGTTGAATTTTCAACTGAGAAAGATCAATTTTTGTCTAAAACTTGAATAAATAAATTTTTGCTTGAAAGAAATCATTTTGAACAAAGGCGAAAACTAATTTTCAACAACATAGATTAATTTTTAATCAAATAATTAAATTTTGTACCAAATAGTTTGATTTTTAACAAACCAAAAAATTAATTTTCTACTAAAAATGGCTGATTCTCAACAAAAGGCATGCATTATCAATTAAGAAAATAATTTCCAAGCAAAAATGAAAAAGTTAAATATATAATTAGAAAAATTAATTTTCAATCCATTTTTTTTGGTTCATCTATGTAAATTACACCGAATCACCTGAATTACTCTGGACTATATGTTAATTTCTTGGATTACATTAATTACTTCTAATAACCTGGATTATAGGTAGATTACTCTGGATTATAATTGGATTACTTCGGTTTGCAAGTGAATTACTTGGATTGCCTGTATTACTCCGAATGATATGGATTGTAAGTAGAAGACTCCAAACTAGAACTGGACTACTCCAGATAAGAATTGGATTACGCTGGATTATAAGTGGATTACTTTTGATTAACAGTGGGATTACAGGGAATCACTTGAATCACTCCCGATTACAACAGGATTACGTGTATTGCACTGGATTACTCCGAATACACTGGATTACTTTGATTACACTGGACTACTCGTTTGGACCACCGAGCGGTCCCGCGGAGTATCAGAGTAGTTTTTACTGCGCAAATAGCTATTTTTGACGTTTTTAGGGGGATATACCATCTCACATGCGGCAAGTCTCTCTGTGGCAAGTCACACCTGCGGCACGTCCCATGCGCGGCATATCACATCTTCGGCATGTCTCATCTGCGGCTTGTCACAACTGCGACATTTCCATTTTGCGGCTTCTCTTCCGCGCGCGGCATTTCTCACAGTGAAATTGACATTTTTTGGGCATCTCTCATCGCACCAGGTAAATGGCCAAAGAAATAATGTTGGTCAAACCCGTACCCCCTTTCCAACGTCTCGTGGGGGGCGGGAAGGCACCCCTGTGCTTGGCCACATAAACAATATTGATCGAATCCCTTTCTACTGGTTAGAGATGCCGCTAGATGAAGATGCCGCAAGGTGAACATGCCGCAGTTGTGACATGCCGCAGATAAGACATGCCGCAGATGTGACTTGCCGCAGAGAGACTTGCCGCATGTGACATGATATGGACGCGTTCTAGACCTAGAACTTTAAAGTCAGGTTAATTAGTAAAATTCTGCTGTTGAATTCGATCGATTATATTGGTCTAATAATTTTTGGAGAACGAGAAAAAGTCTACGTTGGCCCGGATCCAAATCTGGAAAGCCACTGTATACGAGTGGAGCGTTCAACCAATTACGCCCCCGGGCTACAGCAGATCGCTTCCTGTTTCTCCCATTTCACAGGATGATGCATATCAACATTTTAATAACCTGTGCAATATTTTTTTGGTGAATAAATCTAATCAAAATGATTCCCTAATGTGAATATAACTTAGGGAATTGATGTTGAGTTGTCGACCAGGTTATTCAGTAAATTTATGATGTTAAATTTTTTGGATTGTACTGTTGACATAATTTTTGAAGAAACAAGAAGGTTATGTATTATTATAAAGTTATAATAGTAAGTTCATTACGTTGCAAATCTCTTTTTAAGAGTCTTTTGAAATATAGCAAGTTTTTCCTTAAATAGACTATCAGGAGTGAAATTACTTGGCTCGGTGATTCATTCGAGTTGCGCGGGAAGCTTTGGCGTGCGTCCCACGTTCGATCATAATAAATGTATGCGCCTGTGGATAATTGCAAGTAATTGAGCATAGGTAGAAAGCAGTTGCAAGAAAAGGCGAGGAAAAGGAGAGGGGTATGTAGCGGAGTATCGAATCTGAAGAACATGTCTGCTAGGGTGGTACAAATTTATACTTGCAAAAAGTCGACTTTCGATTTTTGGCGATTGAACGCCCTCCAATTTGTTTGTCTTCCGGGAAAAGAAATTCCATTTTTTTTCTTCAAGTCAGTTAAAATTAACCTGTGTCCTACGGCTTTTGCAATATCCATTAGGTTTAAAATGGAAAAAGCTCGGTCTTCGAAAAAATGGGAAAAAGAAGCATTTGTTATTAGGTTTTTGTAAATAAAATTTCAGTTACCCATTAGTGACTGCCCAAGAAATAACTTACACCGAATAACTTTATATGATGACCCCCAAATCTCTTTCCATTGTGCCCGGAAAATGCCTCGAATAAGCAAAATAGAGTTTTATGTAAAATGTATGCTAAAGACGTACTTTCTGGAACTTTTATACCAGGAATAATTTTTATCTGAAAAGTGACAAATCGTGAGAAGTTCCTCAGGATGAATGTTCCATATTGTTTTAATTTTCTTTCATTCATGTGATATGTCAGGTGTTTTGGATGATAAGTAACAGGCGCCCGGGGGCAGATGAGGTCCGAACCATTGGGTTACGACTTGTTACATAGGTAAGAGAAGGGATGAAAAAAATGGCAAAAGATGTGTTACGCAACTTATGGATGACCCTTTCAGTAATTTCCCTAAATACGAATAGTAGAGTTTCAGTGATTATAATTTAGATACAAGAATAAAAATGCCATTTTTATTCATTCATTTATACATTACTCAAAGTTGCAGAAGCTAATAATTCATGCATCTTAAGATGATTAAATCCAGTAAGAAACGTCTTCGTATCTCGGATACCACCTAATCAAAGAGCTATCTCTCACGCTGGAGAAGAATCATCCTTCATTAAAAGAAAGAAAGAAAAAAGGAAAAACACAGTAGGCAACAATGACCCTACATCTTCTTCTCAGTCTTATGCTAATCACTATTCCATTGCATTCATGAAAGCCGCTGGGAAATCATCCATTCGTTGACCCCAGTATAGGCCATTAAACACTGGTACGATAGTATAGAGAAGACGAAGCGCAAGCCGGAGTTCCGTTTTCGAAGGACAGTTTCAACTCGCGTGTCTAGATTGGCTATAAGAAACCGCTAACTTCTGTGCAACCAAGGATGCATCTAGCGCGAGGTCTTGACTCGTCCTTGCCTTTCTGCCGCCGGAAACGCTGCCTCCTGCCCCCGCATCCTGTGGCCCCTGAATCCGCGTATCCGGCAGCCCTCCTCATTCGCGACCAGTCTCTGTTTCGCCTACCCGGATTTAGAATTTTAGATAGTGATGTGAATATTAATTCGACTCAACTGAGAACCGTGAGGGAAGCAACTGTTGAGAATGTGGCCAAAAAGAGGTGGATTACTCCTGATTATATAGGATTACTCTGAATTACCTCTATAAAATTACTCTGGATTACATACAATGATGGTGGATTACTTCGCCTGAAGTAGGTACACGCGGATTTTTGTCCAAAAGGAGAACTTCTTAATAAAATTGGTGAATTCGCAAAAAAATAGATTAAATTTCAAGCAAATAGTTGACTTTTAACAAACAAGGTTAATTTTCTTCCAAAAAAAAGACGCATTTTCAAACAAAATATATCAGTTTTCAACAAAGCAGTTCAATTTTCAATTAGAAGAGATAAAGTTCCAACCAAAGAGTTTGATTTTGAAGTGAAAAAGACCATTTGCCATCAAACATGGAATGGATGAATTTTTAGTTAAAAAATTAATTTTCCACAAAAAAAATAATAATTTTTTAACGAACTAGTTTATTTTTCAAACAGAGAGATGAATTTTCAAATAAAATGATGAATTTTAAACTGCAATAGTTAAATTTCCAACTGAAGAGTAGACAAGCTTCTAACCAAAAAATCAGGATTTTTTTACAAAATAGTTACATTCCCAACCAAAGAGATGAATTTTCAACTAAAATGATGCCTCTCCAATAAAAATGGCTTTTTAAACAGAGGAGATAAATTCTCAGCAAAAAATGTGATAGTTTATATATTTGAACCAAAGAAAAATTTTAATTTCAAATAAAACAGCTGAATTCAAGGAAAAAAGACGAAGTTTCAACACAGTAGTTTAATCCACAACCAAAAAGACGACTTTTCAACCAAAAAGGATACTTTTTACAAAATTGTTTAATTTTAAACTAAAAAGATACACTGTAAAAAATTAAAAAATGGTACCACTTAGAATGGTAAAATTACCAACAAAAAATTGGTGCAATTTTACTACTTTGATTATAGGATTAATACCACTTGCATGTCAGAAGTTCCAACCAATCTTGTAACTTTACCACTTTTAGACTGACACTATAGCAAGGCGTTGTAGAAATACAGTTTCTGCTTGTGAATCTATGACTTTCAGAGTAGGTAATAAATGGACCTACTTTCACAGTGTTGATTTTGTTGACGCTGGTAAAATTACAGAAATTGTTAAAAATTCCTTTTTCCAACGTAATCTCACGTCTTGAAATTTGATAATTGATAGCGCGGGAAACTTGCACAGCTCTTAACGTAGTATAAGTACAAGTAATTTTAAAGTTTTAAAGTTGCCCCTTATGCCTCATGTCAAAGATATTTTGCTCATTTTCAAAGAACTCTGAAGAACTCGGAGCAACTCAGAGACTGAAGAGTCGACTTCGACAATTATTATTGTGTTTTGGCTGTGATATTTTGTGTACATCATTTCTCAACGACCAAATTTGTATGGAAAAAGACGAATTTTTCGCATTTCGTATGTAGATGATAAAGTTACCATGTTGAATAAGAACAAGAATATTTCAGGTTAAAATAGTATCACCTACAAATTCATAACGCATTGCAATTTTACAGAATCTGCCTGGAAACTTACACAACCTAAAAGTTGAAATCCATATTAAAAGTGAATATTCGTTAATGTCAGTGAAAACGTTACTTTGGGAGTAGGTAATAATCGGACCTACTCTGAAAGTGGTAAAATTACCAGAATTTTTTTTACAGTGTACATTTTCAACCAAATAGTTAAATTTTCAATTTAAAAACCTCTAATTTCGACGAATGATAGTATAGTTAAATTTTCGGTTACATATTAACTTTCAACAGACAAAAACGAGTATCCAAACAAATAGTCAAATTTTTCAACCAAGAAATGAATTTTTAATAAAGTACTTCAATTATCAACCATACAGTTGAATTTTCAAAAAAAAAAAATAAATTTTAAACAAAAAAGTTTAATATTCAACCAATAAACACCAGCATAATGTAAAATTGTTAAAAGCATATAAATCTTGTTTAAGTTATAATGATTTTCAGTTTCGAATTCGTAAGATAACAATTTTCGCTGTAAAATACTAATGTAACTTAAAATTGTTCAACAATTATGAACCTTCGAAATCTATAATGATTTTGGTTTGAAATCTTAATTTCTGGTAAAAAACGCTAACAAAATCGAAAACCGTATATTGTTAAAAATGATGTAACCTTTGAAATATAAGAATATCTGATTTAAAATACCCATTTCCTGTGTAAAACGATAACATAACCTACAATTGTTCAAAAATGCGAATCTTGATGATTATTTTCATTTAAAAATGCATGCTAAATCCGGGGAAAAGACTAACATAAACTGAAATTTTGAGAAAGTTCAAATCTTCTTCGAAACTTTCTGATTTTATGCTACAACTAAAAAAAATTAATTTCCAGCATGTACAAACATGTACAATATTTACAATAATTGTTTATATAATTTAATAATTTTATTTTAATCGCGCAAGTGTATTGAAAGGCACACATTTTTCTTAATTAGGATATGTTTTCTATGAATTTTCTTGTTGAATCATGGGATTATTTGTAGATCTAATTATTAAAATTGCAAGTCTAAGACATAAAACAACCTCAAGTAATGAAAAGCCAATCAGGTTTGCAATAAGAATGATTAAGAGATTTCCGATACAGATCGTTGCATCACTTTTTTAGACAAGAAATGATCAATGACACTATATAGTTTTATCATTTATTAATTTCCAGAAAATCGAAAATGTCAAGTTTACCTATTAGGAAAGTCGAATTTCTTGGAGGCTGATTCCTGGCTCAGCAGCACATTTTTGGCGACTTTGTGCATTAATATCTAGCGTATCTATAGTTTTGCATATAAATAATTTGAATTAACAATTTTGTTGAAAGGCGCAGATGTAAATGCGTTCCATTTGATATCTTGGTTCTTTCCAAATACAGTTATATAGGGTATAATCGGTACAATGGTTGACTCCCCTCCTTCAATAATTGGCCATTTAATTTAAATATTCTAATATAAAACTATACTCAGAAATGAAACAACTAATAAATAGTGCAGGATGAAATGCACAAAGTAAAACCGGTGATTTTGAATTTATTTTGTATAGTTATGATAGATTTAACTGAAAAATTCTGGATTTTAGTGGAATTTTGTGAATAAGGATACATGATAGTACTATTCTAACCTACAAATTATCTCTGTATGTTGATAAATCGGTGGCTCATCATCGTCACCGTGAATTGAGTGGAAACATAATGATTGACCACGTTATCTGAGAAGGAAATGACTAATATCTTTGCAAAAATGCATTCAAAATTGTTAAGACCTTCTATAGAGTAACAATATAATTGATTGTCACTTTGTCTTACAAATAATGACTAAAAAAACAGTCAGAAACAGTTATTGGCTCTGGCCAATTATTAGACAATTTAGAGGCGAATGATTGTACACCAGACTCTCAGTTCATGAACGCGCGATTTATGAATTCCTAGAATTGCTGGCTCACGCAGTTTCTCAGAGGGCAAGGAGAGAGATGGTTGCCACACACTCCTTGGAAGGGACGCAGTGCACGAGTACTCAGGCGTGTATATTGCGCAATATTATGATAACGGTTCAGGCAGCCGTGATTGTTTACATTTCGATACTCGCTATTTATGAACAAGGCTATTTGCAGGCAACCCCCGACACTGTACATGAACTGAGAGTCTGGTGTACTTCAAAATCAGTAATCTATAAGCTGATGTGATTAACGAGGACACAGGCGGCCAATGTCTGTATTTTATCACATTTCATTAACCAGTCATACAATAATTGTCCTATGCTAATCACTATTTCTTCGTGGCCAATCATGGTGTTGTATGTCATTATTTTTGTCTTGACATAGGTATCTGTGTATGTATTTTAGAATTTCGCTCCACGCTTATAGTATTTTTATAAAATTTCAAACTGAAAAAAATTCCTCAAGTGGCCAATCATTGTACCGATTACTCTAGTTTCTTCAGGATGGCTGTATTCTGGAAAAAGGAGTCGAGGAGGAAAGAGGACTCCTTTGAATCAGGATCGACACGGGCATGGATCACAGCGACGGAAGGCAGAACAGCAACCGAGATCAGCCTCGTCGACATCCTGTCAGAATTGCGACACTCTTTACTGGATAAGAGACGTACACGAGGGCCGGAAGCAAATCTTGCGCAACCTAGTCCATTGTCTTAAGACTGCAGTGTCGGGGTTGCCTCCTTTACTCGACGACCGGAATCTATACGCCAGAAGCGATCGACTAGCG
The DNA here is from genome assembly GCA_932178445.1 of Andricus quercusramuli. Lineage (NCBI taxonomy): Eukaryota > Metazoa > Arthropoda > Insecta > Hymenoptera > Cynipidae > Andricus > Andricus quercusramuli. The sequence goes on along the minus strand of CAKNXH010001142.1, from coordinate 442,553 downwards.
ATTCGTCTCTTCCGTCCTACTGGTATCAAGTTACTGCCTAGTGGGTACCACGTTAGTAATTATTTCATTGCTTTATGTTTATTTGCACACGGATGGCATGTAATCTTTTTTAGTTTCACACGGAGAAGAATAGATGTTCAAACGCAGATGTTTAAAGTACAATATAATGCCAGAAAACATACAGATATTAATGTGTAACATCTGCTATGTTAAACTGAAACTTCCGGGATGTTAGACTGAAACATCTAAGATCTTAAAGCCGTTGTCCGAGTGAAGGAAAACGCCAGAACTCTATAGGCCGCTTGATGAAGCTTATAGTCAATTTCGTGAAAAATGCTGTCAGCACCTGCCATTCATTTGATGAAGATTATAGTCATTATAGCCAATGTTTAATAAATAATACGGTGAATTGCTTAGTGTGAAATAATTTATAAAAATACTGTTTCTTCTCTAGGAAAAACTTCAAGGTGAGAAAACTCTGCGTGAAAATTTTGCATACAGAGAAAAAATTGGCATCTTAGGTGAATCTGACTTTGGGCTACGCGTGGATCCAAATAAGTGACCTGGGTAGGCTATAACTAATTCAATTGATCTATTGCTGTATAAAGACTGATCCATGCAATATGGAATGAAGTTCAGATAAGCCTGTACAAAGAAGCAAGTTACGGTAATTCCATGCAGAAACCCATGTTATATATACTTTCTATATCAAAACAAGTCAATTTTTGGACAGTTAGATTTTTAGCAATAAAAGAAACAACTAGCATGCTCTCCAGCACGTGATAAAATAATGGGATATTCGACGCCTCCATTCCATACTGTTCCACATCGCGTACCACATCACGTACCATAATTCAAAAATACGAACGAAAATTATGAAAATGGTTGTAATAAATTTCTCAGATTCTAACCTATCAATTTCCATTGCATTTTTTTT
>CAKNXH010001142.1:411769-431370 GCA_932178445.1 Andricus quercusramuli | reverse complement strand
TCACGTTATCTAATCACACTGTTCATTTATGTGCCCAAGCGGACACATATATGTGTCCGCTTAGACACATGGAATTGTGGAAGCCACCCCTTGTAAGGGGTGTTCAGTACTGCTTTCAGAATGCTGATACAGAATGCAAACTTTGTAGTAAATGTACAGTTATCAAGTGTGCATGGTGTACCAAAAATCTTTGTATACAGCATTTTGTTGCAATCAATGAAAATAATTCACCACATTATTGTGATAAATACGTAAAGGATCTACCAACTAGAATTTCAAGATTCTGATAGTGGTATCGTTTTAGCGATCCTGGAAACCTCCAAGTATATATTTTCAAGGCGACTTGACTGCGACTTATAGGATTGTTTTATCGTCTTTTTACATTAACAACCCTTAACTTAGGGTTGCTTCGAGTCTTGTAGGGGGATGACGATTTTTTCCCTTATTAGTCGCATCAAAAGCTATACATTAAGGTAAAAACACTTACACCCCTAGAAAGCGTATTGGGGACGTGACACAAAATCGTCTGATTAGTAAGAAGAACAGGGTTCAATGACCATGAAAAATTAATACTCTGAGCGCTTTTTCAAAATTTCGATTAAAGTATGTCGGGTTGAAATTCGACATGTAGCCAGATTATTTTCTTACGAATAGGGGGAGCTGGAATAGGGGCTATTTGTAACGAAATTTCGGTACGTATTCCTGGAGTATATAGCTGAATGTTTTTGGTACGCGTAGACACTCCCTTTTAAATATGTTCACTTTAATATTTGAACCGTACTCTGAAACATTCGGTTATACGCTATAATTATGTCGAAAGCAGTCAGCAGTGGAACAGTATTATATGTACATTCCTGGATCGTAGACAGTTATACTATATCAAAAATGCTATTCCTAAATGTATTTTTGTTTAGTTTTCTAATACGGTTTTGGCCTTTGATGAATACGTCTTTGAGGAATAGTGAAGTACGTTCTGCTACCGCTTGCCACATAATGAGTTGTTGTACTATGTTTGAATATAAAAAATGGATGTATGCACCGTGTAAACTTCCGTTTTCTCTAATTGATATTTTGAAATGTTTATGAGTTTATCTTAATAGAATGAAAATGAAATAAAACCATTGGAAAAAGGGGTTGAATTCACCATTGAACATTGATTATTCAAAACCTTTTTAAAACTTCTGCTTGAATTATGTCAAGTTAAGTAATATGAACGTACAAGAAATTCTGATTATTTTATCCAGAATTCTAGTAACAAGAATATTTTCTTGAGTGTATCTTTCTAAAAAATTATGCAAATTAAGTAAAATGAAATTGATAATTCATATCCCATGAATACCCGAGTCAGTGCTAAAGCTGAGAGAAGGAGGTGCTTTGGATGTTCAGACACATCCCTCAACGATAGAAGAAGCATATTTACTTAATTTTTCTAAACTTTCTCAGTTCACTGTACATCTGATATACTTCCATATCCTACTTCCCTACCCACTGTCGCAGACAACAAGGCCTTCGCTTCAGTACTGATTTTCCTCAACCCTTATAGCAGTATTCATTTTTGAAAGATGAAAATGTGAACCGTAATAATACAAATCTTCAGTTTGAGAATATTTCTAGCAGAAACTTTCAAATTATGATGAAACCGTCATAAAAATTAGCATTTTGTAATTGTTCTGCCAATATGACCCACTAGGGTGTTTCGGAAATTCGACTTTTGATTTTTGTGGAAAAGCTCGGTTTTCGAAAGCCAAGTTTCCAAGTTTCAACATGAAGTCATCAATGCTGCAGTGTTTCTATACCGTGCCGCAGATACGGCCGCAAAGGAGCTTGGCTCGCAATTGATTCCAGCCACAGTACACATGGCCTAGCATCACTAACACCTTTGGCGCCCAAAGTTGTGTACAGGAAGCAGAACATTTGTTTTTACTAGAAGAACATGCTTGTTTCTCAAGTCTGCTGGATTGAGATCAGAGACTGAGGGATTTCTTTTTTCCTGACAAGACGGCGTTTTAGACACCTAAGTTTACCGTGAGCGCATGATGAATGTAACTGTAGGCGATACCAACTGCCGAGCGTGCAAGCAAGATCTAGAAAGACTTGGACATGTTCTCAGTGGATGCCCGAAGTATGCATATTACGGGTAAATAGAGAGGCATAATGCGGCTCTAGAAATCTTATATTATCATCTTTGGCACTTCTTTGGTATTAATCTGATGCCATACGTCCAGGGGGAACTCGAGTCCGTTGTGGAGAATGATCAGTGTATGATCTACTGGAATTTCTGATTTTCCACCACTCAACGTATCAGTGCTACAAAGCCTGATATTGTCCTCCAAGATGTGCAGACAAAGTAACTTTACGTAATTGAATTCTCGGAACCAGCCGATGGTAATATCATGATAAGGGAGAAAGAAAAACGGGCGAAATATCAAGCACTTCTTTTCGAGCTGAGCAGGCTGTACTAAGGGTACAAAGTCCATCTTGTTGTTCTCATAATTGGCTGCCTTGGAGGTATGATAGCTTTATTTCTTTAGCCACCTCAACAAGATTCAGGCTAGCCAGCGACGGGCTCAGTCCATCATGAGCCGGATGCAAAAGGCTGTTCTTCTGGGATCACTCCATCTGGTCCGTCAACACTGTTCCTCTTAACATTCTATAAAGATTGGTTCCTCTAAAAAAGTATCCAAAGGTGAAACCTTCATCTCCAACTGTACCGTCTGCCGCGTAAGATCATAAGTGGCTAGAGACCGGACTCCAGTTGTGTCGGGATTAGTTGATTTAAGGAACTCGAAATTGGTCACGTATTTTATGGATGATCCTTTAGTTAGTTACTAAGGCATCACATTTCCAGTAGTAGTGGTCGGTTACAGACAGACCAGAAGACAACTTGCTACCAAGTCACTAGATAAATAGATTTTCAGGAAGGAAAAACAGTTTTTGATGAAGCATTTATGAGTAGTGACAATGTACACAAGTTCTGATTTCTTTAAAATCATTCACAATTCAGAAGTAAAAAATCTTTTTGCTGCAAATTTGATAAGCCTACTGCTGTCAGATTGCAAGTACAGAAGCGAAAAATTCTTTAACTGAACTGTTTTCGCAAATAATAGTTGAAAGTAGGTAGCCAAATAACTTGTCAAAAACTTATTTGGGTGAAAAAAATTTAATACGAGAAGCATACAATTATAACTTTACTAAAACGCGTCAGTACAATAGAATCACACATATCCAGCCATCATAACCCATTTTATGCAATAATTTTGTAGATATTCCGTTTAACTACCTGTGCACGCCGAACAACCTGTGGGTATCTTTCCCCTACTTCATTTTTGTCCTCTTCTTATACCCATTAACATGGGAAAGAGAATCGGTATATAAGCCGCGCGGCCCGCGACCGGAGTAGAAAAGGTAGTCAATTTTCGATTACAATGAGTCTTGAACGTATAGCCTTCGCCGTCCTTCTCTGCGTGGCTCTTTTCACTGTAGCTGTTGACGCAGAGTGCCGTATAGTTGATGGAAGGCAGCTTTATGGAGCTCTTAATTCTGCCTGTGAAGATCAATACGGCCCCAAAGAATGTTGTTATGGCATGGCCTGCGCCGGTGAGATCACGATTAGTTCAGCATATTGTGAAAAAATTGATCAAAATACAAGTATTGAATAATTAAAATTTTGTTCACTTTCAGTTAACTTATTGAAACAACCTAATTCGAATGACCCGCCTTTAACATGCCAGAAAGTAGGTTAATAGCCAATCGGTGAGATGAAGTAAGGATAAAACCTACATTTTTCCAGAATTTAAGGACGTCAAAAATCAATAAATTGGAGTTATAGTCTGTTGTCTATTTAACGTTACTGTGTGTTTTCGCAATGAATGTTATTGGAAAATAAATATATAAACAATCTTTAAACAATCACAGTCATTTCATGACTATCTGGTATCACATTTTTTTCACCAAAATGAGTTCAAGACAATATCTGATATGTAATTTCAACGGGTGGCCTAGAAAATATTCCTATACTTCCGCTTCAATACATAGAATTGTTTAAGGTTTCACGTTCAATCACTGAAGTTCAGCAGCACCTGACGCGGTTATACTTGAACGGAGGCCATCGTACTGGATGCAGTGTTATTTACCAGATTTGAGGCTGCCTTTATTCTTGGACTGATATCAATACTTCTTGCCAGTACAATTTTTATGATCCATAGAACGTAAAATTTTTACGTCTGTATCATATAGCATTTCACCTTTGCTGTTTCTCATGCTGCAAACTCTGTACATTTACTTTCCTTGATCTCTTTAAATAATAGTTTCATGGTTCCTTGAGAGTTGTTTTTTTTATTCTCTTCTCTTATTCTGTTCTAATTTTATTTTTGTTCAGACGTAAAATTATTTTTATACCAATTGCGACTCTTGGTTTCCATTCTCTGTCCTCCCCCCCCCCCCCCTCAAGTAACCGAAGTTTTGGTGGTACTGCCGTTACAATTAGACTCTTCATCATACGACGAATCACTACTTAACTTGGACATGATTTCGAATCGAAGAATAAATTTCGCGCAAGAAGGTGGTAGTTGGGTGTACAATCTAAGCAATGAATAATATAAACAATAGAATAGCTTCAGAATGGACTGAAACTTTGATTGACGAAATTCATACACAGTAAATGTAAAGGTCGAGTTTCAGGTGATGAATGGAGACTGGGTGTTTGGAATGCTAGAGGAGTGAATGATCTTAAGGTAAGAGAACTACGAGAAACTATGCACGTGAGGAAATTAGATATTTTATGTGTACCTGAGACGAAGAAAAAGTGTTGCGAAAGTAGAAACATGGACAATGGGGTGTTAGAAGGCGGTTTTGAAATATGGTCAGGAGTAGGTAGTGAATCACATGGTAGTCAAGAGGTCGGTTTAGTTATAAATGAAAAAGCAAGACAGCATCTGAACTTTGTATCTTCCAGATTGTTGTGGGCTAGAATGCCCAGATGCTATGCCCCAGTTGATAGTGATCCGAGAGAAGTCAAAGACGCCTTCTAGGACACTTTAAATGATACAATAAATACTTGCGATCAAAGTGAAAAAATAATTCTGCTAGGAGATATGAGCGGATGGGTCAGCGTCCAACGTCAGGATACAGATACAGAAAGGGTGCTAGGTAAGTTTGGGGATTCAACAAGAAAAAATTATAACCGAGAAAAATTAGTCAGCTTATGCTCAGGAAGGGCCTGTTTATTACAAATACTTGGTTTCGACATGAAAAATAATACATGAGTGGTGGTGTTAAATTTTCATCTGGCAAATGAGGAGTTTTCCCCTATCTGGGCAAGCCTGGGCTATGTTACGGGATATCATTGTTGAAACTGTGACCGGAGTGTGTGGTACGGCGGTTGTAGGACGAAAATCTGGTGATGCATGGTGAAATAATGAAATTGAGGTAGCCCGACAAGAAAAGAAAGAAGCGTACAAGAGAACGTTGAACATCACAGGTCTTAGTGATGAGGAGAGAAATAGGCTTGAAAATGATTACAGAAACAAAAAGAGGTAAGTTAAACGACTAGCCAACGAAAGGAAAAATAAAATCAGAACAGAATAAGAGAAGAGAATAAAAAAACAACTCTCAAGGAACCATGAAACTATCATTTAAAGAGATCAAGGAAAGTAAATGTACAGAGTTTGCAGCATGAGAAACAGCAAAGGTGAAATGCTATATGATACAGACGTAATAGTAGACGCTTTGAAAGACTCTTATGAATAATTTCTAGGATGTGAAGATATAGGGCAACCGAACTGCGACGTAGAACATAATGCATTAGAATACCCAATTGAAAAAGTCTATGTCACTGGGGTTAGAGATATAATTGAGAACTCAAAAAACGGTAAGGCTGCTGGTGTAGACAGTATTGGCGCTGAAATGCCTAAATACGGTGTCGAGTACATACCTCACAGGTTGTGCAAATTATAAAATTATGTACAGATCAAATATTTAGCTCAAGACATATTACAGAAAAAAGTTTGAGAGTAGGAAACGAAGTTTTCTGTGCATTTGTTGAGCTAGAAAAAGCATTTAACAAGGTGAATAGAAGTAAGCTTTGGGAAGTCCTTAAAGAGTACGGTGTCAATGGATGGCTCTTACAATTGGAGATTTAAACATTCCATGCGACACTGTCGGCCCTTACGCGAACTAACCAATATGGCCGTCGATGGCATATGAAATACTTGTAAAACATCACGAAAAGCAGCAAAAACATAGCGTTTAACTATAATAATAGTCCAACTGAATAAATAAGTGCTGTAATAAGTAGTTCTGGTGAGCAAAATATTTCCGACCTGCTAATTATTTGCTTTAATAATGGAATTTGCACGTGAATATTGAAAATCAACAAGTTGCGGAGGTTGTTGCGTCAAGGTAGGGTCTAAATTAGAACCTTCTAAGAATTAGAACCTTCTAGTGCTTCAGGCCCTACCCTACATTGATGCTCCAGACCCTAGACTGGCAATAATAATAATAATACAAATAATAATGGCGTAACTTCGGTAATGGTTATAAATTTTGATTTCGGGTTCCGTTCTCTGCAGAAATACTTTGACCATTAATTGTACCTCACAGGAACTTAATATTGAAACAAAACCCATGAAGTATACAATTCTTTGTTTGTAGTGTTTTTCATCACATAATTTGAAAACTTATTTGTCAAATATCGTTGTCGTTCACTTTAGTTTAGTGGAATGATTCTCTGAGAGCTATAGGTTTAAATAGCGTCAACGCAGGTTCTGATGAGGAGCTGCAGGTTCAAAGCAGGATCTAAATGTCGCCTCGGGTTTCGACTCGGCCCTAATAGTTGGTTCTAGTTCAGAACATATTCGCGTTTTTCTAAGTTAAGGTCAAAATTACTATTTTTGGATTTGAGTGGTAGATTGAACTGGGACATATTGTGGATTAATTGAGAGCATACTTACATATATACAGGTAGTAACCGTAAGTAAGTATATTTCATGTTGGAAGACAAAATATAACATGTGTGCTTATGGCACTCGACGAGTTTATATGCGTTATTCTCAAAAAACAGTTTTTTGAAGTTTGAACTTCAGAAAAGCACCTGTGACTTATTGTGACATGACCCTGTGCAGAAATGTGGTCATGGCCCAAACGGGACCCAGGCTTCGCAAAAATAGGCCCTGACTTGATGAACTAGCCTGGACCAAACTCAAATGAAACGCCAAATCTGGCCAGGGCCCAGTTACATTGCCAGACTTGAAAGCCCAGCTTGGCCCAGGCTTGGCCCTAGTTCATTATCTATTCCTAGCCATTTTCTATTTTCTTGATGAAAAGTCAAAATTAGGCAGAAATATTATTTATTCAAATTTAAAGTTGATAAATGTATTAACTTATTCCTTAGTTTATTTAAATTGTGGTTTAAATGAAACCTCTATAACTGAATACAACCTCATATTCGGCATGTAAAGAAAACCCTTCTCCTAGATTTTCAGACCCCTAGATCCCCATGGGGCAAGATGGGACACCTTTGAGTGCTGGCGAGTTTTTTTTGCAATATCTCAGTCAATTTTTGAGCCAGGAAAAACAAAAAAAAAAGCAAATTGTAGGGGTTTTCAAGCCCTATAAACCTATGAAGCCGAAAAAAAATTTGACGCGAAATTCAAATTTTTACAGCCGTTTGAAAAATTAAAAAATTTTATATCGAAAACAAAGACCGACTTCTGGCTAAACAAAAAATATGTTATGTATTTTTGGCTCCAAAATTCCTTTGATTTTTTTCAAATTTTTAAAAGTGTTGGAATGAACTCAAAAAAAAAAAAAAAACCGCGTTTTTCACCTCTAGCTCTTTCTACATAACTCCCACAATAAAACCAACCACGCCATCGTATTCTACGCAAAAAAATACATCGAAAACGTGTATTAATTTTTTAAAAATAATTTTTGGCAGCTCTTCAAAATTTCAGCAAATAAAAACGAGCCCAGCTCACATGCAGTGCAGACATTCCATATTTTTACTTCTTCCAATTGCAAGGGAAACCCAACGTAGAACACAATGGCGCAATCAGTTTCATCATAAAAATGATCCAGAAAGCGTCAGAAGCGAAAAAAACAGAAAAGTCCGGTTTTTGGACACTAACGCTTCATAGAAAAATATTACGATGAATCCGATTGCGCCATCGAATTCTACTAGACAAAAGATATCAGGATTTATGTATTTCTTCTGCTAAAGTAATTTTAATAGACCTTCACAAATTGAGCAAGTAAGATCTCAAAATTTGAAAGTTCAAAAACTTCTCTTTTTTTTCGGTCTTACGGTCCAATAAATAAATAAACATTTAAAAATAAACGATTGTTGTTGTTAAGAAATCGTTTTATTATCTTCAACGTTTCGGCTCTCACTGCGGGCCTTCATCAGGAAATATTGTGTCATTTCTAAAAATAAATCTGTCGTTAAAAAAATTGCGTCGTGTCAAAAATTAGATAAATATTTAAAGTCAATCATTTTATGACTACAAAAGGTTCCATACGGTGAATATTTGAATCTCATGTCGAAATAGTCAAGATACAAGAAATTATGAGCCTCACAAAAATATTATTTTGAGCGGCTCCAAACTCATTAAATTACATTTTAAAGCAGATGAAATTAGGACGATGACAATCCAGACATTTGACATTTATGCTATAGCTAATACTGAACAACTTGGGATCTCGCTCCAAAAAGTTGATTTAGATAATTATAGCAAGTAAGATCATTCGACCCAACTCACAGTGACAATAAATAAAACGATAAACAAATCAATGGTTAATCAATAGTTCAATAATATTTTACACGAATAGAAAAAAATGTTAAACCGATATAAGCCTTGTTTTTAATGAATTTTTGTACGTAAAATACGATCACGTGGTTGGTTCCATCGTAGGAATTATGTAGAAAGAACTAGGGACGAAAGACAACTCAAAAACACCGTTTTTCGTCTCTAGCTCCTTCTAAATAGATCCTACGATAAAAGCGATTGCGCCATTGTACTCTACGAAAAAAAGACCATTTTGTTGCTTGTAGAAGCCAACCAATGACCATTGGAAATTTAATACCGAACACACTAATTCATATTTTTTCGATATCAACAAAATTACCTAACAGATCACTTTCTATCTACTGGGTTTATTTTCAGGTTCAAAAAATATTTGGACGTAATTAATCCATGTATTAAATTTTAAAATTTGGTCTTACAGCTCAATATATAAATTGAACATGTTTGATGTGCTCTTATACCATTGAAGAACCGTTTTCTGGTCACTAGGTATAAAAGCTATCTTGAGAGACATGCCTCATCTAGGAAGGTTAAATTCTTCAAAACTTTTACAATGAGGTATAAGGGATATAGTGATGAGAATTGTCACGATTAGTCATTTATGAACTTTTCTACAAAAAATCAATAATGTGGTATTTTGAACCTCATCACTTTTGGCGAAAAAGCAAGTTCTTTTTGAAAAAAATCGTTGAATACAGAATCTCTGAAAAACTTAAGTCGTGTAACAGAAGAATGACTTTTTAGAGATTGCAGTTTCAAAGATATTTAACAACTTCACTAAGCAAACACATTGGGCGATAGATTTTGATTCCATCCATTCATTAGTAAATGAAAAATCTTAGACAAAAAGTATTGTATTCTTGTGCTTCTTATTGTGTCCATGTGCAAAGGGTCGAAATCACCGGTATAGACTTATTAAAGGGGCGAATTAGAATTTTATCTTTAAAAGCAAGATACATCCACTTCTGATTTGGTCAAGAGCACGGGAATGGTGCCAAAGGAAAGAGCAAAGGTTTTGGCCTTTGACCTCATCAAAATGCTTATAAATCATTCAAACTAATATAAAAAAAGTCAAAAAAGTCTTCAGGCAAATATGTTCAAAAATTCTTAGTTTTGAATTGGCATCATGGCAATGAATTATTATTATTATAATAACTTCCGGAGCCTACAACTTCTCTCATATTCTTTCATCTGATGTCTCGACTCTAAATTGAAAATTCTCTTCATCATGTTTTGATTTTTAACTATATAATTTGAATATTATGACAAGTGTCGTAATGTTTTTATCAGCCAAGTTCAAAATGATCAGTTTTGGGTTTGAGTAATGGGTTATTATAGGAACGAAGCAACATATATTGGCAGGTATGGCACTTGCCAAATTTAGTTGCATTTTTGTTAAAAAGCGGTTTCTCAAAGCTTCAATTCCAAATATACCCCGATGACTCGTTTTTCTACCTCAGGGGATTATCTGGGTCTGAAAATTTTGAAAATTTATCTGGCTATATACCCCTGTACGTACAAAAGAACTCCAACATAAGGCCAGTTTCGGGGGTTGCCTCAAGGTGACCGTGGCACTAAATTCGTCGCAAAATGAATGGTGCGGGGTGGCCTCACATTGTTGACACTGCTTGTGCGCTGAGAAAGTGCATGGGCCAGCAGTTCTAGGAAGAATTAAATCAGAGGGCCTATATTGGAGTTCTTGTGTAATTTCATGCCGACCATCAGGACCTTCTTCGTATGGATGTACACAAAAAACAGAAACACTTATCGTCTTGAATTTTTTAATAATTTTTGAAAGGCAATGAATTATTTTTCTTTATTTAGACGATAATAGTAAAATTTTGATTCATTTCAAGTAATGAAATAATATTATTACTGTAAAGAAAGTATTATTAAAGTGCTAATTTAAGGTATTAGAAGAAGATTCAGTAAAAAACAGTCTCAAGTGAAACTAACATGAGACCAATGGTGGGAACTCAGATCCCTTTGTTTTAAACTGAAAATAACAGCATGAAGTTATCCTTTTTAAAAGCAGGCCACGCAAGAAATTTTATGGTAAAAAAAGGAAGAATTCTCTAGTTTTCACAGTGATCAGTCGTTTCATATGAAAGAACAAACAATATTTTTTGTAAGAAAAGTTTATACCTTATGAAAAATCATTATTTTAAGAATAGTTTTTTCAAGTGAATCTTGATGTAAAAAAATTGTAATTTATTCATACTGTCGCTTCATACCAATTTTTTGAAAATAGTTTAAATTTAATAATTGATGGCTTTTTCTTTAAGCAAAGCATGCCTGACAACTCTACTTATCTTCGTCTGAAAAATAATTCTGAAAAATAATTTTTTTTTTTTGCACGAAAAGTACCTCAAGCATGTATTTTAATATCCTTACAGAAAATATTTTAGATGGGATTGACTCACAGCTGCATATGAACACGATGTCAACAAAGAAATAAACTTATTTTACGTGAATTTTTCCTTACAAACAAATTTTAGAAATACTTTAGTTAGATTAGTAATGGTGTTAAAGCGATGTTGTTTGGCTGAGTAATATAAGTTCATATAAATAATACATGTAGATGGTAAAAGAAACTGACATACTTCAGACCAAAAGTAGATTTTGATGTTATAAATCCTTTATTTCTGCCAACGTTTCGAAGACTTTGTCGTTTTCCTCTTCAGGACGTATAATTAAATGTCAAAATTCGTCAAATTATTCGTCAAATTAATTATAAAATAATCTTCCTCCTCACATCTCTTTCGGACCTTCATCTTTTGTAAGAAATTTTGTTAAAAATTTAAAAAAATTTTAATTTGTTTACAAAACTACTAAATTTATACTGTTAAAAACATTTTAATACTATAATTGACTTAGTTAAAGAGTCAAAGACTACCCAACTTTTTTGCTCCATTTTTGTAAGGAAATGGATGAAGAACATCCTTTGATAAATTTTATGTCTTAAAGTATCCTAATTTTTTCCTGTAAGTAGTAACGTACTTTCTGTTCAGACTTTCAAACCCCTCCCTTTATCAAATCCTGGCTACGCCACTGGCTCGAGTGTGATCAAGTAATCTAAAAAAGAAGTTCCTATTGAAATTTGTCCCTCGTAAATCTCTTGGAATTATAAAAACTTCTATTATGCCGTAATCACCTGACAAATAGGCGCGAGCATCTTTTGAATAAGAAGCGATATGTTTTTCCAGATACTTTGTATAAGACGACAAGGTACACTAATAAGATTAAGGGTTAGAAGTATATAAAAATTAGTATTATTATCATACCATAAAGGCATATTCCTTTCGGGGTAAGTGTGTCTCATTCGGTTTTAGCCGTGGATCAGGGAGTCTATATGAGAAAAGTGATAAAGGGAAGTGTACAAGGCCGTATAAGAGGGGGGAGGCTATAGATTTTTAGATCAATCTAGATTTCCCGTGTTGTTTATTGGAATAAAACTTTTGTTTCGCAAAACTGCTCCAACTCAGTTCGTTGATTACTCTCTCTTGCAAGCACTAAGGGCAAACATCTTCACAAAGTCATTATGTAAAGCTCTTCAATTGGGCCCATTAGTGTCCAAGGTGTTTCGTTTTAGTCGTCATTCACTCCACTGTCAATCTCAATCATGAATTTCTTATAAACTATTTGTCGCCACACTTTTCTGTCCTAGTATACCTCTTTAGCTTCCTTTTAAGTCCATGCATTTTTTTATGCAAGCTCTTGTGTTTTCATGGCTTTTTATATTTTTTCGAATTAGGGTCTCATTCACACATTCCAAGTACATATTCCTGGGACTGCCTCAGGGTTACGGTTCCATTTACCTGACCTCGATATACATCTTTCGTCAATCGTTCATCATTCATCCTCTCAACATGCCTAAACCATTTTAACAAATTTCTTCCACTCTTACCAAATACTGTCTCATCTATACCATATTCTTTGAGGATTATCGCCTTACTGACTTTATCTATTAGCATTTATTTATTAATGCCAACCACGTTAGTTTCACTTTTATCCTTTTCTTGGTATGTCCAGGTCTTGCCACCGTTACAGCGATTGCAAGGTAATCTTTACCTGCAACGGAAATTACCTTAACGTGTTAAGGTTTACCCACCACATGGGCATCCTCTTCTTACCCTCCTTTATACGCCTATCTATCTTTGCATTTGTCTTTTCGTCATTAGGAGAAAAACTACTAAGATATACGAACTTACCAACTCATTCTTTCCTCTCGTCATTTAGGGCAATGTTGCATACTGTTTTTCCACCTTTCCTTCAACCACTATAATTTTTGTTTTATTGAAGTTAGTTTTGAGGCCCATATTCGTCATGCTAGTATTCAGTCTGCTCAGCATTCTTTGCAAGTCTCTGATTGACTCTGTCATAACAACCTTATCATCTGCAAAATGTTTGATACACGTGGTTTTCCTGGCATGAGTCCACATTGGTCTTCTCAGATCTTATCATCCGTTATTATCATTAAAAAAACATGCTTACAGATGTGTGGAAAATACTTGAAGTATATGATGAAAATATTGAAAATGAAGTTAATTAAAAATTTAGTCGAGTTTAAGTTATCAGATATATATAGCTATAATCTATATTTCTGTAAGCTACAAATATACTAAACATCGATGCAACACATATTTTGGAGAAGGAATGAGGCCTATCAATAATGCCTTCATCTCGGACAACATCGTACTTGATTTTCTCTGCGTCGAAGGCAATGTTGCATGTTGTTTTCTCATTTCCCCTTGAAACGCAATAATCTTTGGTGTATTGAAAATAATCTTTAGCCCAGTATTATTCACCCTAATATTTCATGTGCTGATTATTTTCTGCTAATCATCCACTACTTCTGCCGTGATAACCTCAGCATCTGCAAACGTCAATCCGAGTACCTTCACTGTTTCGATACTAACACTTTTTTCTTTCAAGAGAGCCACGCTTATACAAAAGACATTCTTTCATGACTGTGATGAATAACCAGGTCTAATAATAAAACAATCACCCAGTTTTCCATTTATTCCTATACACGTTTCAATATTTTCGTTTATTGATTTTGTTGCTTTTAGAAGACAATCAATGACCATTGGAAATTTATTACTAAACACACTAATTCCTGTTTCGCCGATATGCACAGAATCACCTAACATATCCCTTTCTATCTCACAGCAGTTGTGTAGCGTTACCTGATATCCATACAATTTATTGGAATGAAGCTCATAGTCTTACACTTTGTGCATATCCTGAATATTTTTGATTTGAATTAAGTCACTACTGCGTTCCTTTTTAGGTTAAAAAAATATTTACACGTAATAAATCCATGCATAGGATATTTTTTATTTATTTTTGGTACAGTTTAATATATGAATTAAACATGTTTGATGTGCTTTTATACCATTCAAGTACCATTTTCTGGTCACTGGGTATAAATGTCATCTTCAGGAACGTGCCTCATCTAACGACGAACTGGTGGTGGAGGTGGAGGTGGATGCGTCCTTGGTTGGTGATAATCAGGCCTATTTAAGTGGGAAAGAACTTTTACAAATCTTAATACGAAAATTCGATAATTTGGGTTTGAATTTAAAAACATGTGATGAAAAATCAATCGCGCTACATTTTCCAAAACAGAAAATTTATGTATTATTCTTTCAAATGTAATTTTTTTCAGGGAAATTTAAGAAGGGTGGAACCTTTTTAAACTTCTACAACTACATATATATAATAGAATAACTTGTGAAATTTGAATAAATCACTAATTCTGATACAGAAATTCTAAAATCGATTTATGTATTCAAAAATGGGACATACAAAATCAGTCGCGATATCCTGTTCCAAAAAATGGAAAATATCATTTATGGGGGTGTAGCAACATACAGTTTTAGAAAAAAAGTTGAATAAGAAGATACTTACGACAAGTCTTCCGCGAGTAGGATGACTGGAAGGCCTATCAGGACGTACATAAAAAAACAGCAGAATGTCAATGAGACAATTGAATTCATCCTGAATTCTCGTTCTTCTTCAAGTTTTCAGAATATAATTCAAATAGAGTGTAATACTTCCTTCGATTTCGATTCGCCTTATATAGGAGATTTGCTGTTGAGTCGTTGGCCAGGTAGGGGTGGAGTCATGAGAATTCTTACAACTGGTCATTTTATGATCTTTTTTGTAAAAAAAAAAAACAATAATTTGGTACTTAAAACATTATTATGTTTTGTAAAGAAGTAAAGTCCATTCCAAAAAATCTTTAAAAACAGAATCTCTAAAAAACTCTTCTCGTGTTACAGAAAAATTCTGATTATTTCATCCAGAATTCTAGTAACTGGAAAATTTTCTTGACTTTATCATTTTCCAAAATAGTTCAATTTAAGTGATACGTTGCTTTGATACTCCATATCCCATGAATACCCGAAATTACCAACAAGAAACTGAAAAAAAAGAAACAAGATAAAGCAGGAAAAATGTCCATTAAATATATGTAACTATTTTCTATTTATTATTCTTACATTATTCGGTATATGCAATGTTTCAAGAATATAAAGTTTATAAGAGTTACAAATTTCAAATATTATTTTGTATCCCTAAAGTCAAAAGTCTGAGAATCATCCCTAAAAAATTTGATACCCACAATTTAAAATTAAAAAAATTAATGGATGTATAAAACGTCCAACGAATAAATTATAAATCACGCATTATTTCAATATCCTCACAGAAGTATTTCAAATAAAGTTGACTCACATGCCCATAAACATGATGTCAAAAAAGTAATAGAACTGTTATTCGTAAATTTTTTCTTAGGAAAAAAAAGTTATATATACTTTTGCATGCGCTTTTTTATCGCCTCGAAGCTTAAAGATAATGAAAGAATACATGTTCTGATAAATTGAATTTAGTAAAAATACGTGATTTATGGGCTATTTTGCATAGCGAAAATTCGAGGCAATGTAAGCATCCATATTGCGAGTCCTTTTTTGGAAAATCAATTTTTTAGGGAAGGAAGTAAGAAGAAACAAAAAAGAAGTCGAAACAAATTTAAGATGGATTGGTTTAGGATAGGGTGTTCCTAATTTTTGAACATTTCAAATAATGGGATTTCATCATCTAGTTTCGTGAGATTACATCAGAAGAAGATGCGATGTAATTTGTAGTCCAACCGGATAATATATAGAGATCTTACAGCAGCCTCGAATTTTCTCATATATTTTATATGGAGAAAATTAAGCAAAGGCTTCTAATTCAGATATCTTTCTCAAAGATTATGAACTCTAACGCTCAACTAAAAAGTTGCGGCTTTCGAAAGAGAACAGAAGTGGCCTATCTACCCTATAACCATTCCCAATAAATACTCTACACAACTGAGCAACCTCTCCTAAAATGGGTCAACTCCTTCAAGAGTTATAAGAGCGAATGAGCTTTTTTAAATTTTGGTTCAACATGCGCAGAATATTTATATTTATAAACATTTGAATTATATTCTACCGTTTCAAAACGTAGATAACAGAGTTAACTGTTTTCTCAAATTTCATCCTTTTTGATCGACAATTAATTATTATATTTTGGTCAATACGTTCTTTTTTCTATTCCCTTCGCCTTTTATTGCAGCATCGCTGGTAGGTGATCAGCGAGCAAGAGATAGAGTGATAAGAATTGTCAGCTCTGTTCATTTTATAAACTTTTCTGCAACAAAAAAATAATGTGGTACATTAAACCTTATAACTTCTTGTAAAACAGTAAATTCTTTTTTTTTTAACTTTTGAAAACGGAATCTCTATAAACCCCTATTAATTAAAACCCTTAAAAAATCCTATCTTGTACCCATTTGGAATGTAATAAATATGTTAACTTTAATATTTCACGTAAATAATCGGCTTGATTGAACGAATCAACTTTTTTATCAATCTACTTGTTGAAAAGTTATTTCGAAGTGTGATTTTTCAAAAACAAAAAAATGCTTTTTTAATTAAGCAGTATTTTATAATTACTGAACATTTGATATTTAAATATTAGGGTGTTCCAACGAAAGTTTTTTTTTTTCTAAAATGGCTTCCCCACAAATTCTTCCTTTTTGTCCTGAAATGACCCCTGATTTTTAGCATAATGGAAGAATATATATATATTTTTGTTTTAAAGGGTCAAACAAATACCGTAGGGTCCCATTGAGAGCAACTGCCATCTAAAAATGACACCGGCTGCCAGTAGAACCGCGGTAAATCAAACTTATGGCCACGTCTCACAACCGTGAGATGGATGGTCATAGGGCACGATGAAATCAAAACGATTGGCCGGCAAAATAATATATATATATATATATATACAAACACATATATACATATTAGTTTCACGTCGACTAGTTTTTCAAAAATTAAACCGGAACCAATAGCATATTATTTGACCGTATTTATTCTGCAAATTGTTTAATTTATTTAATTGCAAATAGGTAGTTGAAGATTATAAAAACGTGGAAACTGTAAAATCATGAAATATAAAGTAGAAGTAACATTTTCCTTTTTTCGTAATTTAATAAGGGTTAAATTTATTTCCACTAATCCGTCGCGAAATATAAAATCCAAGACGAAAAGTATTGCATTCTTATGAAAAGGGCCTAAATGACCCGTATAGGGTTACCATAGTAGGCCCGTGTTAAATTTAATATTTAAACGCAAAATATACCTATTTCTGGTCTGACCGAAAACAAGGGAATGGTGCCACTTTTACCTCTCAAAAACGCACATAAATCCTCAAATAAAATCGAAAAACTCGGCCCCTTTCATACGAACGTGCCACACATGATTTTGTGTATTTTTAGTATAAAGATTTACACTAACATAGAAAAGTTAAAATTCTTGAAGGAATAATGTTCAATAACAATTTTTAGATTTGAATTGGCGCCATAGTTATAAATTATTATTAAAGCAGTTGGGAACCATACGGCTTTTCAAATATAAAAGTAATGTCAAAAGGATATAAAGGGAGATACCATAACATCAGAATTTTTTTTCGTGTATTAGGGGAAAAAATGTTTTCAAAATTCAGGATAAGAAGATTTTGGAATTTCGTTTTCGGATAATTAATTAATTATTATCAATTGCATTAAATCACGATGTAGATATATTTTACTACAAAATAAAATTTTTTTCGTACGTTTATCCTGGCGGTGCAACTAGAGCTAAATGTCAATCGTATTCACATGCATTTCGAGTTATTTACTTCAATATTTGATGTCAATAATTGTTAAGAATAAGCAGATTATTTTTTTGAATAATCTAGTTTTAAATTTTCTTCGGGTTTTTAACAAAATTCTTCTTGAGTTTATAAAATCTGCAAAACAAATATTTCCTTCATAAAATTTTAACGGTAAAATTATCAATGCAGAACATGAAACAGAAGCTTCTATGAGCAACTTTGTCCACATTTTATTACTTGAAGATTTGATAATAAGTTCATAACATAACATATGCTGATAAAAAAGTTAACGTAAACGCGCCGTTTTGAGGACTTGTAACAGGTAAATTTTAAATAAATTCTTATTATTGATTTTAATAATATTTATAGAAATCGCAAAATAGCAAAACAGCGTTCTAGTTGAAAAAAAATTGATTTCTAAATTAGTTATGAAGCCATGAAGTTATTGCTGAGATTTATATTTGTGTACTTATCTAAACCAAAAATAAAATATTAGTATTCCAATTTTTCCTTCAATTTAAATTACTCAGAAGTTTTAGTTCTATTTTCTATCGGGGAAGCTTCTGCATATGCACATATTGATAATGATGATTTAAAGAGTTTAAACCCTTTTTTCTTACACTCTTTTCCATACAATTTCACAAAAAATATTTGATAAATTTACTACCACTAAATCATAAATAAAGCGATGAAAGCTATGGCATAGTCAAGGAATTTCAAATGATTTATGATTTTTTAAATTGCATTTTATGGATTACAAAGATTTCAAGGGATTTTCAAGAAATTTCCAGAAATTTAACAAGAATCAAGGATTTTTTTAAATCTCAAAGAATTTCAAGAAATTTTGAAATTTTCAAGGGATTCAAATGATTTAAACCTCACTTTTAAAATGAATCTTTATGGATTTCAAACATTTCCCAGGATTTAAAAAAATTTCACCAGATTTGATGATCCTATTGAATTTCTTAGGATTTTAAAGTATTTCACAGATTTCTAAAGATATAAACCACTTTTCTAGACAACTTTTATGAAGGAATTTAATTTAATTGATATTCAAGTTATATAAAAGAATTTATATTGTTTCATGAATTTTCACGTTTTCTAAAGATTTCAAGATAGGGTTCTCAAAGATTCCAAGAGATTTCTAGAGAACTTTGGGAAATGAATGGAATTTAATTGCATTCTAAGGGATTCGATATACATCATTCTACATACTTAATATTACTTAGTAATAGTGATCATGATTTGCGTGGCATGCAAATTAAAACGATAATTTTGATATATTCATAATATGGATATATCACGATTGTTCATTTTATGAACTTTTCGGTAAAAGTTAACTCCTTTATATAGTATTAAAAAAAAATTAATTTTGCTATTCAAAACGTGATCCCTGAAATTCGTTGCTTTTCATGACAACATAAATTCTAGTTTAGTATACATAGTACTTTAATAAAATATCTGTATTCATTCATGGTGAAAAAATCTCACTGAAGATATAGAATTTTATGATTTCATGAAATATTCGACGTGCTTCTTGAATGTAATAAATATGGTCACTTTAATATTTGAACCATGCACACCATAATTTTGTCAAAATCAGTCTGCAGTGAAATC